>PNEQ01123619.1:0-16868 GCA_003012365.1 Medauroidea extradentata
CAAGGCTAGGCAGGTAGAAATACCCATCGCGAGTGTAGATGATGTTTGGCAACCCTGAAATAACGAGCTCGCTCTTCCAGCTGGATTCCCAGAAGAGGCAGGCCACACCTGCCAGACACTCCCAGACTTCCTGCCGCCACGTGCGTGGCGGGTTGCATTCGAGATATTCTGGAATTCCAGGCGCGGAGAAAACATACACACTTCTTGTAATAGCTTTTCCGTTTAAATACTATGAAAAGTGCAATTTTTATAACTTGTTTTGAAAGTCCATGGATGAAACTACTTCGTGATTGTACTCATTTTATATTTTCATGATTTATTTATGCTTTTACGTGTATACGAAAAAGACCATATTTAGCATAATGCACATTTAATACAAAAATTTTTTCAAAATTTTTAAATACTTTCAATCGATAGCTTACATAGTGTACTATTGTTATCTCAAAAATTACCAATATATCTCTTCTGGTTCTCCAGAAACCTATGGCACGAAATGTCGAAAATCGTAACTTTGAGAACCTATAATGCTGAAACTAGAAATTTTAGAAGTTAATCTTTTCGGCACAAAAACTAGTCTATAGGATACCTATATGTAGGGATAATAATTAGCTATAAAATTTTTCGGGTCCAACAGCCTTAAATACAACCATCATACACGTACGTGTGTATGTGTGTACATATATACAAAAACTTTAACGGGTGTGTGCTGAGGTGAAAATAGAATGTTTGTTGCAGGGAACCCATGGTCCAGCTCACATAGGAAGAAAATGTGATGAAATTTGTAATATTTAGGAAACTACTTCCTTTATAGAAACAACAATTCTGGTTACGAAATTGTTTTATTGAAAACAATGATAACGTGAAGGATCTGTACATTTAACACATCTTTATTTCTTAGAAAAAATAATGTGACCGTAAAAATATCGAAAGCTCGTCATTTTAGGTCAATCACTAAATGTTGATATTTCACATATAAGCACTACTACCTACCAATTATGCGACCAGGGATTACTACGTGCCACAGTGGAGTGATGTGTGGGCAGTTGGTTTGTGGCAACTCGGAATCGTAATCTGCACCGTGTAGTGGGTTGCTACAATAACATTGGTGTGAGGTGTGCTTCCCTCTCCTCCCACCCTTTATTAGACTACAAACACGCAACACACACTCCATTGCGTTGTGCTACAAGTCGACATGGCAACGTACACCAACGCAGAAATGACAGATATTGCTCTGCTGCACGGTGAAGTGAATATTCTATATTGCTTTATTTTGGCTTATTTCCACATTGCTGATACTTTGGGTGCAAAAATATGAATCATGTTTATTACTACCAAAAAATCTGTCCAAATTATAATATATTTGTGACAAACAGTGTTATAGATTCTACGATATGAAAATTATGTTGCTTCAAAAGGTCTTCGCTTAAATTATTTTCTTTATTGACGTATACTGTTACCAACACACTCCCTAGGCCTAATTTTTCCCCCATTAAAAGTTGTGGGATGCAAGCAGCGGAGAGGCTGTAGGATCGATGGCGTAGTTTGGAAGGCTGGTATAGGATAATGGAGGGGGCGAGGAAGGCAATCTACGGCTCAGTGAAGTACAGCTTGTTGTGGGGTGCTGTGGCATGATGTACCCAGCGGGCAAGTTTCCCGCGCTGTGGCTAGCTTCGTCGCCCATTATTCTCACCCCCTCACAGCTGTTCTCATCTCTCGCTTCTACTGGGGAAAGTACTTTCTTCCCGTCCCGCAGTTAAAACACTAGTTACTTGCAGCTCTTTACAGCGCCGGGCCGGGAAGACATTCTCCTCCGACCAAATATACAGAAAATAAACGCATACACAACGAATGAGGAAAGTTACTGCATTTATTTCAAAGCGGCAGACTAGTTTACATTCACCTACTGAGCTTCTAACAATGTCCTCTTTATGACGGAGACTAATACTTTTTCTCAGTACATGATAAGCTAGAAAAACCGAGGGATCGAACCCGGGTCCACCCGAATGAGAGTCCAAAGTATTGCCGTCGAGCCACATTCTGTTTGGCAACCATCAAAAACTATATAAATCATACGAAATATCTTAAACAATAATTTAATTACCTTCCAACATATAGTCTGACAAAACAGGTAGTAAATATGGGCGTTTGAAACTATTTGGACAGCACATTGAAGCGCGCCGCCTACCTAGTTCAGAAGTGACGGAACTATAAGGGTGATGTTTGCAGCGAGCTTTAAATGCAGCTTCGCCACAAAAAGCCAAGCGCTGAACTAGAGTGCAAGATTCCCGCCAATGTTAAGTGCACGTTTCTATCCGTGTTTCACATACATTGGATTAGTATCATTTTTAAGTACGGCAGTGTGAAAAGGCAGCAATCACATGATGAAATGATTTTCTTTTCGTACATTGTAAAATAGTTTCGTAAAAAAACTAATTTCGAACACATTGCAACGAATTCGACGCAACGTTATTAAGTATTACTCGCATTAAAACAATAATTCAAAAGTAAAAATTATGATGGTTTGGTTATTTACATATTTCTTTGAAACAATAAACTCTAAAACTGCTCTCCCGTCGTTCTCATATTTCTGCAAACAGACATAGGGGAGCCTAGGTCTCAAGACGACAGCAATCAACACCGAAGCTGTTTCAGTCCCACATAACAAATCTACTAAAATCTAATGTAGGTTTCTAACGGATTCATGATCGAAAAAGTGAGGAAATACCTTAGGTTCCCTAGCTTTCTCCACAGGACTGTTAGCTACCAAAGTTCTTTACGGGGGGAAAGTACTTTGATGATATCGCAGGTTACCATCACGGAACACAGTATTACACAAACTCGAGTTCCAAATTGTTATTGGCTTAAGTGTCTCGGTCAATGGGGTGTAAAAGTTCTACTGCGGGCATAACGGAAAGGGAAGAAGAAACACGTGGGTAGCTGTATATACCCCTAACTACCCACCTAGCTGTAACGACGGAAGGATAAGACAAGTGCCGGCGACTAAGTGCTTCAAGCGCTAGAACGACTAAGGAAGAAGAAAGTCGAAACATTTGAGGACTTAACATTCAAAAGGGGCTAAGTACAATTTTCGACAAAAATGAGTTAGATGCATATAAAGGTGCCAAAAGACATACCTTAAGTGCTATCTCCTAGTGATATTCATGTGCGCCGTACATCAGCACAAGTAGATAGTTGGAGTAACATCAAAGCATTTTAGTTCATTGACAAAAAAATATATTTATGTTCATAAGTGTTTTGTATTGATTACTGTTCGATTGCTCGTATTCACTACTTTCCTATTGTAATAAACATGTGAACGCATTTGGATAATTCCTTGTTCATTTGTTTGTCGCAATATAATGTTTTCGTCATTATCTAGAAACTTACCTTTTGGCACTTAGCCCCTTATGAATGTTAAGTCTGCATTTTGTATCGCACTTTCTTCCTGTTGCGCAGATATACTCTTTTCTTTGCCCCCTAGAGTTTCCTTACTAACCCAAAAACCTTGCAGCCTTCGTCATTGTAAGTATTTTGTAAAGCGAGCGCGGTTGATGTTCCTATAATCTGACTAAAGGCTGTGCTTGCATCCACTACACGATCCGTATCGCTTACCCAGGCATTCCTTTCAAATTCTCCTCGATGTTCTAATTTTATGACAACAATCTCCTGCAATCATTGAACAATACATACCGTATATGTTGCAGTTCGCTGAAATTTAAAAGAATATAAAGGGGTGATCGTGGAAAATAATTTTGCCAACTTTGTGAGCGTTTCCGATTAATAATTTCTGACGGCGTGATTTTGCATTTTGAATGCGTCACACTGGCGAAATATTTTCTCAAACAAAAACTGTGCAGTGCGAGTCGTCTGTTTTTCTGTATTCATTATCAAACTGTTGCACAATATTAGTTTTCACTGTTAAGTTACGTACCATCATCGCTGTTAAAGTGTGCAGACGAAGTTCATTAGAGAGGTGTGGACGATATTATTGGTGGATAAGCTGTCCTACTCTCTACCACCATCCCCCGCTCAACACAGCTAAGCACTTCCTGACAGGGTACAGAGCCACTATATCACTAAGGCAGCACGAGGGATCAAGTTTAATAGACCAGAAGTTTGCTGACGAACTACCCCGGTACAACTTGCTCCAATTCGTGGCTGACCCTCGACCTCAATATTAGTTCCTCTGGTCTAGACCAAGCTTACTAACTGCAAAGATGGACCGCAGGGTCCCAGACTAATATTTCCTTACCTCTTCCCCACCAAGCTAGGAGTTCGTATTATCTTTTATTTTTTTATTTATGTTTTATAATATTTATTTTAACCTTTTGAGTTTGTGAGGCTTATTTAGGCTTATCCTTATTTGTTAGATTAATTCGTGGATGATGATTGTTTTTCTCCGTTTCTTTATTTTTAATCCCTCTTTCTTAATATAATACTTGTTGTTAAAACAAAAAATTTTAGATGTATAGCTGCTACAGTTTGCAGGTAAGTTAACATAACTGGGCTTTACACACAACTACATACAGGCCCACAGGCCCCTGGGCGAGTAAGTCTTTAAGGTATCATACCATCCAAAATCGCACTTTTTTTTTATCAAATGTAAACTGAATACAACATTTGTTTTGCTGCTGAATATCACAGAAAACAACAAAATGTGACATTAGACAAATAATTTGTCCTAAAAGTTTTAATTCACTATTTCCAGTTCCGGGGCCCCAAAATGTGTAATAAAACAAATATTGCATACATCGCCACTTTGACATGCTTGTACTATAGAATCGAAAAATTACATAATTTGTGGAAAATCACTATTAATGTTGGACAGTGTGTGGTACAGTTATAAAACTACAAATATTTCAATGCGGACAATACCTGCCAACGGCAAAACTGTAAAAACTTCCGAGCATATATTAAATGTTAGTGTCATAAAAAGCAGCAAAACTCCTCCGACCCCAAGGAGAAACCCCCTGGGCTGGCCTCCATACAGGAGAGCCTAATAAACGCCCTCCTGTTTGGAGGCCATCCTAGCGGTATTTTTTATTTCCGCCCGACCTTAGCTCATTTCTCACTAACTTGAAGCTATCTGTCAGTACAAATGTAAATAACAATTGTACTAATAAGTTACAGTGGAAGTGCTGGGCCGCGAACCCAGAACCTCCGGCTTACAAGTCAGAGGCTATTACCACTGAGCTAGATGGTAAAAGCAAAGCTACGTAGGTCTCGATTCGGTGAATACATCAACGTTCGGCGGGCCAGTCTGCTGCGCAGGTTCGAATTCAGGCGGACCTAATATATTTTTTCTCACAATAATTATATGTAAAAATAATTTGTGTAACAGTTACTTTACAAATAAGTTAATTTTCATGAGCAGAACAAATACAATAACGTATATGTTTTATTCTTTAACAGTTGCTTCAACACTTGAAGTATGTTGATTTGATTTAACAATATCTGTAAGTTGTTAACAACACAAATATTTTATTTTCAAAATAACATGCTAACTGCATTATGTTAAATACCAGTGACACACATCGGCCAATATTTACCTAGTTATAAAGAATAAAACTGGCCAAAAACAGTTGCTTTCAAGCTAAAATACGTTTGCAGTTCTTAATATTATAATTCACGCATTATTCAAATACGATTTTAGAATAGGAAGTTAATAATAAAGATCAGTTTTAAAAAAAAGTAATACATTTTAAACATGAACAGGCGATGTAGTTAGGTATTGGTAACAGGGCGTTCCATACATTAACTTTCTCCCACTCTTTAAATCGCGCAATGCATCGTGTTTTTGGTCATATTTTTTATGTGGTTTGCAGTAAGGAAGTTTACAACATTATTAGTATTTTCTGTCAAAAACTACACACATATTAACTAGTCAAATTCAGACACACAAAATTAAGAAGAAAAACTCCAATTTACAAAAAAAAAATACGATTGTTTTATACGTTCTGAGCTCAAGAAATGCAAACCTAAAATTAAATACTTTCAATAGTGTATGTGTCTGTGTGTGTGTTTGGAAGGATTCGCATGCAACCCTTACAGTATTACCTACATTACGCAAAACAGAGCAAACATTAGGTACCTAAATATCTTGCAGTTTACTTAGTAGGCCTATGTTGAAATTTCACCGATTCTAATTTAGATTCCACGATGTTTATTATGCTGGTCTGTCAATACTAAACACATTATTTCAGGTAAAAAAAAATGTGTTATTTGTAGGAAAAATATTTGTTTTTGTCATACAATTAGCAGTGTTCGTTACACACAAAACAATAATAGTAATAAAACACCTTTTCTCCCCAGCGAACGTTTTGCAAAAAAGTGGCAAGGATGTAAAATTGATCCGCTGTAGCAAATCCCTTTATGTTACTAAGTTTTTTTCAACTTATGTTCTTCTGATGGACAACTAAGCTGATGGATATTGAAACGGAAGGGGAATGTATTACACTAAAATATCACTTTACCTGACAAAAACTACATAGAAGCATGCCCCGTTACAGTTAGTAAATTAAGTAAAATAGAAAAAAACCGACCACATAACTTTCGAAAAACCGGTACCGAATGTTGTCACAAGATCAAGCAGTTTAGGTGCACTGAAATGTTATCATCGCTTAATATTTCATACCCTCGCGCTCAAACATTGAAATATAACGTTTTCAGAAAAATTTTCAAAATAACTACAACTACGTCATAACCAACATGCTAATTTAGTATCGTAGTAACAAAGAAATCAGATAAATATGTAACACATAAATAAATGTGCACATTTAAATCACGGTTTCCCACATTGTTAAGAATGTTCACCCTATGTGCCTCAGCGCAACCTGGTTCAGAGATGAAGCACGAACGACGCATCGAAAGTAAGGCGTTTCAAACCTACAAAGAACAAAACAGTGATAGGCCTAAGTATGCAAACTGCGCTAATCAACAAGCGAGATATTTGCCTCCCGAGTAGGCTACACTGTGCATGACAACGCAATGACGAAGACTACTTCAAAGGTATCGAGAGATGACTACGTACAAAAGATTTTTTTTTTTTTTTAGGCTGGAAGGGAAGACGGTTCTGATACGAGAAAAAGTAAAAAAGTATTAACTGGTACATATCTGTACTTCGGAGGTATAAGACACTGTCACAAAAATCATTTTTCAGGAGAGCAGTTTGAAGAGTGTTATTCACTAGTGAATTCAATTATTTAGGGCCTACAAATATGGGTTTCTGACACAACGCAGACTTTGTGTTGTGTGTCATTAGAAAGTACTTATAACTGTGATGATGCTTGTGGTAAAAGTGAATTTTGAGAAAAAGTGGAGATAGTGTCTTATGCCTCCGAAGTACAGATATATGCGTCTATCGCTGAGTATAACTTTTCTAACAAAGCATGTGCACATAACAGAAATAGCAACTTACTAAGGGAAATTGCTTTGAAATCGTGTTTGAAATTAAATTTATCCGTATCATACGCACTATTTTAATTTCAAAAAAAGCTCAGCAGTAAATAGACAATGCGTTAACAGTTATTATTTTTACATATCTTAGTAGCTGTTTTTGACCTGTATAGTCGTAATTAGAGATAACTTAATTGTTTACTGATTTCTGTCTCACATTTGTAAATACAGTCAGCTTAAGCTTTAAAACATTACTAACTCTGAAACTTTAACATTAAGTCATACAAATAATTCACAATTAAGCAAACATAAAATCAAGAAGTCTAGGAAAGTACCACGTTAACACAGATAGCACCGTGCTCGTAGAAACGTGATGATAAAAGCTTCGTAGATTTGAAGCACATTGTGTGCTACGCAAATGCACCAAAGTTGCACTGTCAAATATAATTTACAATAGTACCTGACGAATTAAACTTACTTCAGTTTCATCATAAAAATTCTGGCTATGTTAAGGAACAGTGGTTTATTTAAAGTTACTATTAACGGAACGCCTGCATTACGTCTAACTTGTATAAACAACTGGAGTACTGATAAATAACTTCAGATGGGTTCAACATCAAAAACAAGCGCTACAAGAACATTTTGAAGTATTCTGAAGTGTGGTTTGGTTTACAATAAGCGTGTGAATCACCGTGGCATGAAGGCATTTCATCTTAAATAATATTAATGTTCATACCAATTTTTTAATGTAGTTCTCTGGGCAATTAAAATAATAATGAAAATAAATTCAGTGTCCTTAATAAGTAGTTTTCGGGGGAAAAATAGAAAAAGAGCGATTTCTTAAATCTGAAGTTGACAGAACGCCTCAACTCTTAAAAGGTTCAATATATACGCGAATACTACGCGATTGTTAACTAGGAATTCACTGCACCTATCCCCCCGTTCTTCGTCCAAAACAAAATGAATGTGGCGTCTGTAATTCTAAGCGAAAATTGTGGTGGGTACTATTAGGTTAAGTATGTATAATATGAAAACATTTTATCATATAAAAATGTAACAGCTGTAACATAAAATTCATGAAATTAAACATTTCGAAAAATGTTTACACCGTACAGACATTCGTGTGCTCATTACAACATCCAGGAACATTTCCAGCATGAATTCCCGTGACTGTAACGACGTGAAAAGTTCCTATTCACCCGCCACATCGCACCAGCAATAAAGCCACCCTCATTTGTGTCCGCGTGCGGCACAGCAGGATGATAAATCGCCGAGACACACAGAACAGCTATTGGCGGATAGCAGTGAACATCTGCGTTCCAAAATAGCGATGCTGTGCGGGCTCGTGCCGATGTGACATGGAAACCGCGATTATCGGTCGAGATATGTTCGCGCTTGTGCTTGCCAAGGTGCAACAACATCCACACACAGTTTTCATCTTAGTCTGCGGACGTTATCAACCAATAGGCATCAATGACGATACTACGTACACGGAATAACAGATTGATGCGATTAAATCATCTTCCGTAAAAGGTTTTACATTTTCGATATCACTGTAACTATAATAGCACTGCAAAAATTATTGTTTTGCATACTTCATTCTGTTATATCCATTTAGAAGTAAACAATACATATTTTTTTATCTAGACTTTCCTGTAGGCTAATTTACTGAATTTGTTGAAGTTGTACAGCTACAAAGTCCATCGTCCGAACATTCAATTTCAATAACGGCACAAGAGCGATTTTCTTTCCTGTAAACAAGGCTTTCTCAAAAGTATGTTATTTGGGATAAAGAATTCTAAGTTTATATAGAGAAACAGGCATAACGCTAAAAGGTCATACCATCGCTAATTCATAAGTTTTATTAATATTCGTACTGTTTAGTCAGATGGAATTACTGTAAATGTTCCTTACAAACACCACATCTTACGGATCTGTGTGTATTCTTCTACTTTGTCACTAGGTGAAATTTGGCTTCATAAAATAGAGAGAGATCATACAAAACCTTGGAACGGGAGAAATTAAGACAAATTCAGCACGGTGAGTGACACCTAAGAAAAATAGTAATAAACATTTGCTCAATTAGCAGTGGTGTTCAAGATACAGCTCTGGGGCATTCACAGCCTACTTCGGAGTCCTGGCGAGCCCAAGGATACGGATTATATTCGGTGTTATTCAGTCACATTTCATGATTCATGATATCTTCAGACAGAAACAATTGGTTGAGAAAGTGCCCGGGAGCAGGCCCGGTGAGTCTGTTAGAGGGAAGATAGCCCTCGACTGAAACCAAGAGGTGACTGAGCTGAGGGTCTCAGTCGGAGAGCAAACTTTTGGGCGAGATTCTGGGATGTATGGCCTCATAATCTCTCGCTAGAAACTGCTCTCCTTTGGTAAAGTACAGACAGCGCAGAGTAGTGCTCTGCTAAGGGGTTTACCAGTCCCAACTGACTGTTAGCCAAAGGTGGTTGCGGGTGGCAGAGCGTGACCGCGAGGGTCGGGGTGGAACGTATTTCTTACTGGCTGTTCCCCGTTAACAAGTAATACATTGATTTGGTTTGATTTGTATTACGAAGGGGAAACTATTGCTGCATAAATTAAAGACGTAGAAAACCAATTCTGAGTAGGTATTATATTTGCTCATAGCTTTCAGGGCATGAACCGCCTAAAACGAAGGAAATAGATTTATTTTTCGCACACTATCATTTGTTTTACACTGGCAAAGTAAGTTGCCTACCTGCATTTAAGGCCATGCTCTTGTGTTTCTGCTGTTTTAGCTATACAAATTTTTTACACCCAAACGAGAGCAGATATCAAAAATCGGCCTGGAAGTTTTGTTTAAAATGTCTTCTCCATGTTCGCTGAATTTTTCAAGGCAGTAAATAATGTGGTATTAGATAATTATGTAAATTAAAGAAATTCTGGTTAATTGTATTTTAGTCTATGCCCGTATAATTTCTCGCTTTGAAAAAAAAATAGCTATCACGGTAATAACAATTAGTAGAAACTAAAGAGCATGGCCTCAATATTACCAGTTCGGAAAGGGACGATTAATGCCGCTAGTTGCACTGGCATCTATAATGGTGCTCAGGTGTCACAATGTCCCGTTTAGAGATTATGGAAGTGATTTCATTTAGGTGAGAAAAAAAATGAAAGTTGAAGTATAAAGCCTAGTTAACATTATTTGTATTGCCATGTCTCATTTTACTAGCTCAACTAGCGGTGGTAATTGTGATATCTTACTATGTAATTAAGGCCTTTGCCTACCAAGCTAAGCTTGAAGTAAAAAGAGCATGAATTTAACACAATGTTGAAATTAATTACTTCTTAATGGATAAATTTTATGGATTTAACAGTTTCAATGAAATAGTAATCTACGTAGAATTTCTAGAACCATGCTGTCATATAACAAATTAAAGACTTTTTTTTTATTATCAGCACTGGGTGTCTAAAATATATGCACTGAATTTTTTTTATATACGCAACTGCGAGCTAATGTTGTCGAATTGAAGAAAAAATTCATCAATAAATAAAAATAAAAAAGTAGAATTATCTGTTAACAGAATACCTGCCTACCCGCCACACGGAAAGGTAAAGAAGATTTTTATGGGCAGGAAGAAAAGACAACTAAGAAATTTCTTAATCGATACTTTTTTCCTCCAATAACCACTCAACATATTTACGTAGCACTACTCAAAAGTTAACATCCAAGATCACAGAAGATATATTTATTATTATTCTAGGTATGTTTTTAAACCGTGTTCAGTTTATTGCGGACGAATTCGACGATCCCATATAAACGCAACAGTAGTAGCGATTTGCAACTGGTGTTACGCGGAAAGCACGCTTAACCGAACCTACCACACTTGCCAGCGAAAATTTCCCAAGGGTAAAAAGCCCTTTAACTCACATCCACCGACAGACGCTAAGAAATAAATAATTCTGCAACTACCACCAGCAGGGGATGAATTTTTAAGGTTGGCGACAAGGGAGTAGAGGTGGTGACTATAGTTAAATACCACACGGGCGTTCGGGTCCCGGCAGGGAGGTGGGCATGGTATCGGCTATAAATAATTTGCGATCCATGACGGATACCACAGGCCTGCCACTACAGGTAATTGACATTCCCGGGCCGCCGTGGGCGACAGATGCCCAATACCCACGACCCGAGTGGCGGCACGCCCATCAATTAACCGCACCTACCAGAGCGCGGGGATCGCTATACATTTGAACTGGACAGAAGTGGGACCCCTTCCTCAACCCTGACACCCCTATCGCTGCAGAGCGATATTATATTTCATATTTCCACTTTCACGTCGAGTTCAATACAGGCACAGCCTGGTCTACAGCGCAAAACTAAATTTTATAATATTCTTGAAGTGAAGAGATTTAGGTCAGCGCTTATCATCTTGGTCTTCAGCGCTGGTGAGGGGTGACATGACGCGAATACGGAGCAGTGCCGGAAAGACGGGGGCGAAGGAGACGGGAGATCCCCGAGAAAACCCGCTGACAGCGAGTGCTCTGGCCACTGTGTCAACCGCGGCCAATAATATTTATGAAAAGCATTTGTTATGGTTAGAGACCCTGTAAAATCGCGAAAATGTTAAAAATAGTCTCCAATAAACTGTATTATATAAACTGTGAAACGTGTGAACAGTTTTGTGACAAATCACACACCCTGTGTGTCCAAGCTGTGCAGTTCTAACTGGGCCTGTTATAGAGAGAAACAATGCTACAAATAAACTATAGCCAATGTTGATACGAAACATTCAGTGACGTTACATACATCACGTGGTATCCTATGCAAACAGTCAACTATTCCCGCGATTTTCCCGTGTCTCTAGTTATGGTCTACTCACAGTAAAAAGTGCACTTCTGAGGTCCTCATTATTTTCCTATCAAACAATCACATTTCCAAGTGTATACAGGCAGTCCAGGAACAAGCCCATTATAATCACACCACGCGAATCTTGGGCTAAATTGGAGGCGACAAAAGCGGCAGAATGTTGTACGACGACATTGTGCGTGCACAACGTGGCAACATTGCACTATGTGTCCAGGTATCATATTGTGTACGTTACGTCAAGTAAATGTAAAATCATATTTAGACTGCTCAGGATCTTATCCTGGACTCATGCAGGTCACAGCAGTAGTAGTAAGATTAGTAAGATACCTGCAGCCATATGTTGCCTCATTGTGCAAATAAAATGTCGAACAATGTATTACCACTAACATTTTCGTCTCTAATTTATCTCAGTAATCGCACGGTGTGCTTATATTATAACGTTCTGCATATTTATTACACCGTACTCGCCTCAGCGCTACGCTACAGGTCCACTGTTACTACAGATATTTTATTTCGACATGCAATAATTGAAAACAATTTATTTCAAAACTCGGTAGTTCAGAGTAAATTAGTTAAATGATCAAGCTATTACTTGGTGTTGCACAGCTGTTTGACTTGTTGGAGCGTGGAGCTGGGTCGGACCTCATTAAACCGCTTTGTCGGCGACACGCGGCCGTCTCGGACCTGCACGATGGCTCGCGTCCTTCGTAATTGATGGCGTAATGGCCTTTCCTGCGGAGTGGTTTCCCGTCGCTAACGACCGGCGTCCCTCCGGCTTTCATTTCTCCGACGTGTGGCCCTTCATCTAACCCTTTCCTTCTCCACCACTACGTCGCCACCCGCCCTCTCTCCAGCTAGAGGATTACTGCTGAGGAATAGCGACGTCTGGAGAGAATCCAGCGAGAGAAGGATGCCCGGTCGGCTGGTGAAAAACTGTCCCTGGACGTCCCCCTCCCTTCCTCCAGTATGGCGCCCCTACTCCTCTCACTGTCGCAAAAAAAATTCACGCCACCAGGTGAAAAAAATCGCCCGTCATTGAAACGGCCACCGCCATTAAATTAAACTAATGGGGGGGAAAGGGAACGGTTGTTTTCACACCTGGAACATACTACTTCCATATTTTAAGTGACTTAAAATAATTACACTAACCAAATTCTTAATTCATATTAGATAAATATAAAATGTATTCACTGAAGCAAAAAAAAAAGTTATGTAAATGGTCGGGAAACGTGTTTGATACCACGCAGTTTTAATGCTGTGGGGCTAATTTCAACGTTCCGAAGATGGTGTTCGGCACAATAAATCCTGTGGAATAGTATATCCAAATTACTCTTCGAATCCACGTTTGATTTTTTAAAAATAGGATTTCAGTGTGATCGTGTGTATTTAACTGTACAGTGCGATAATGTCACGTGTTATGTAATACCCGGCACTGCTTCGCCGTTAAGGGTGCCACATGCGCGTTGAGGCTCACAAGTGAAAAAGCAATAAGGGCGACCAAGGGTAGCGCATCAAATGCACATCGCCTCAACAACCCATGCGCTGAACTAACGTGCAAGATTCCCACCGATCCATCTTTAGTATGAGACTTATAAGCGGTGACCGTACAATTTTACTGGTGGAAGGTCTGTGGCAAAAAATTAGTGAACGTTTCTATTCGAGTTTTGTATACGTCCAGTTAGTACAATTTGAAGTACGGCGGTGTGGAAAAACCGTTACTGTCTGTGTTGAAAGGCTTCGAAACAGTGTTTTAATGAACACAGTATCTTAAGAGTGCGTGGTAGATAAATAAACGCTGAAAACATAAATTGATTTCTAAGCTTTTTTTTTCGAAGCCAATTTGGATAAAATACTCAATGACAATCCTAGATAATTGTATTTTATAACTTTATGAATAAATATTTATCCAGAATTACTAGTTCGTTACGCGTGATCTCTTGCGCCGCAGTTAAATGCACGAGCTTCCGGCGTCAGAGATTGTGCCTCAGAAGTTCGTAACACTGGAAACAATTTTGTTTTAGAAGTTGGCTAAAACTATTGTCTAGGATTGGTATTGTTTAATTTTCGCAAATTGGCTTCAAGAAACCTACAGTTATAGATTAATGCTTTTAGCGTTGAATTATGTACCACGCCCTCTCAACAGTGACATTCCGTGTTTTCTTTTCACACACTGGGGTAAATGGCAAAAGTGAAATAGATTCGTAAAAAAATTACATTTACGATCACGCTGACTGCAATGCATTTGAAGCGCATAATAGGCAACGTCCATGAGAATAATTGCCAGAAAGAAAGGCTTAGTTGAGTTGAACAAAAATCTGCTTAGAGCAACCAAATAATGTCTGTATATTTTGTATACAACAAAATAAATATTTACGTTGCTGAAAAAAATACTGAGTTTTTAGTTTTGTAGAAGCATTAAAAAACGAAGTCACGCCACAGACATTCTCGCATTGATAATTTCTCTTTATCTTTCACGATCAAGACTGAACGTTGGCGATTGATACATCGTAACAGATATATGGCTCGTAGAATAAACTACGACGTCCACAAACATTACTGTTTGGTTGGAACAATCACTTTTTCATTTGTGCACTTCAAAATAAATTATTAGATTTGCAACAGCCATATATATTGTCAGACGTAAGTACGTTGCCTAATAAACTATTATTTTGTTGTAACGAAATATTTTGTCAACTCCAATAAACGTAAGTTACTTAATCGAAGGCGAACTTGATATTAGCTCTGCATTTCTCTTAAACGAGATGGAGCGCCGGATTTTCGTAATTTTCGTAAAAAAAAAAATTCTCGATTATTATCTAAAATCAAGGCTTGACAATCCGCAGACGATAATTTTCGTGCCTTCTTACATTAAGATATAGTCACAGGCTTTATTTTTGGAGGAATGACGGCAAATAGGAAATAAATATTTTTTTCTATCTTCAGTCTTTGCTCCAAAAATAAGGTAGTCTGTAACTATGTACTAATGGAAGAAGGTGCGAAAAGTATCAACTACGGATTGTCGAGCCTTGGTTTTTGATAGTAAAAGAGAAAAATGTTGTGAAAATTCTCTGCAACGGCGCTCCATTCCACTTAATAGCGTTATTACTTACAGGGTCGTTACGTGTCCAGAAAAAATACTAGGGTACGGCTTTATTAGCAACATCTAATAGGCCGAAACCATCTACAACAATGTGTTCTTTACCCAGAGAACAATTAATTATCGACAGAATATTTTAGTATGGGAAGGAGCCTCCTGTAATGCTGAAAGGATGTTATATACACTCACGTAGCGACGAAGGACTTTGTGAAGACGATGATTAAATTGGAGGCGGGAAAGGGCGAGGGATAAGGACGAAAGTCTGCAGACTGGGAGATGGTATCTTGGGAGCGGTCGGGCTGGAACGAAGACTTGCGCTCCAGTCAGCCGAGAGCAGTTTCCGGGCCGTCCTAGGAACGAAACTGTGTTTGCGATTGTGATGATGCGGGCTTGGAGAGGTTGAGGGGACGGGAGTGGTTGGTTGTGACGTCACTGGGGAGGAGGGGGTGGCAGTAAGGACTTTGCCAGGAAGGAGTGGGAGGGAGGATTATTGATCTGGTCCAAGCAGCCAAGACGGTCCTCTTGACGAAGGGAAAGATATGCTACTTTAGATACGTGGAGAGAGAGAGAAGGCGGCATAAAATCCACGTCGTTATTATTACGAAACCGGATTTCCGAAGAAACACAATACGTCCGAGAAATTCTTCTAACAAGCCAATTTCAAGCGGCATCCGCATGCAAAATAGTTATATCCACTTTAACAACAAAATTTATTTCCAAACCCCGACCAACACAAAATTTTCTTCCAACGCATTTTGCATGATGATGGGAAAAATACATTTAGATAACTTACACGGTTGGTTTTACGACTGCACAAAAATACTTCAAAAGCGCGCCATGTGCATAGTGCTACACTGCAGTCATATTTCCAGCATACAACGCTGAACTAAACAAGCAGAAAACCTATGGGATGGACTTTTCAGATAACTTCGTGATTCGCGGTTAGCTGAAAAAAACTAATATAATCAGTAATAACTAATAAGTGGGTAACATTCAACGTTCTAGAACTGTATAGTAATTTATTTGAAATTACTACAAAGACAGCAGCAGTCAACAAACCATCGACTCTATTTAATGAACTCCGTTCCTTTTCTAGCAACATCAAGTTAAATTGGAGTGGTGAAGATTACATACGTTAGCCTACTAAACCTGATTAGTGTTCAATATACATAAAGAACAACGATCAAGCAAAATTGAGACTTTTTTTTTTAAAGACGGCCGTTTTCTCAGTATTTGCAAATGTTATTTTTGAGCTCCGTGGCATATAATTCTCACGTTATCTTTTACTTATCATGCACTTATCTTTAGTGTGAGTCCCTACAGAAAAACGAACTCTCCCTTTCTCTACTCGAATAAACGATAATGAAATTTCACTGCGGTCCACTGTCCAGCTCAGGGGGTAAAAAAAGCACACTGAAACGGCATGTTTTACCACTACTGCCATATCTACAGGCCGCCCTTGCACGACCGCCAAGGGGGGTTTTATGGGGTCGATATATTCAGTAGAGACAGTAGCGAGGATCATGCACCGCA
>PNEQ01123619.1:16968-92656 GCA_003012365.1 Medauroidea extradentata
ATATATATATATATATATATATATATATATATATATATATATATATATATATATATATATATATATATATATATATATAGTAGTTAAGATAAGTGACCATACACTTCAAAGCTCTCGACCAAAAGATCCAATTTAACGTTAACTATAACAACATGTATTGCACGAAGAAAACGTCAATCGCCCCTGCAAAACAATAAAGCATAATTCGGCACAATCTCGGACACAAAAACATAATAACGGTGGCGATTATCAAACCTGTCATGAACAAATGTACCAAAAAATAGGGGGGGGAAATTGTAGTACAAAGTAAATTACTCCAAGATGGCAACGGATGTTTCCTCTTAAGCAGTGATCAGCTGCCAAGCTTATCAGCAGGAATGAACGCCAAATATAAAGTTTTTAAAATATCAAAATATCCCTGGCGCTCAACGTCTACAGCATTCATACTGAGATCATGATGCAATTGACACTTCTTTTAAGATCGCTAAATGGTCCAGTCTGCGCTTTCTCCTATTTACGCAGACAGTCATAAAAGAGGTCAGATATCGCAAAACCGCCACAGAGATGTGTTGAAAATGGTTTTTACTTGCTTATATAACATATTTTTTACACAAAAACGTATATATATTTTTTTATCCTCGATTTAAATACATGTTTTATTAAAAGTCTATAATTATAGACAGAACTTCCTTACTTTTATATTGAAAAAAATACAGCTATATAGTAAGCACAATTACATGTATAGCGGTTTTACGATTAGATCCCTTTTGGGATAAAATATAATGTATTTGCAATAATAGTATAACCAATAACCCGTGGTCTAATCGTGCATTATATGTGTATATTTACAGAATGAACACACACTTCAAACAAAATGTTTAAACTAAATGAAGACGTTGCCCAAAAGATTATACCATAGGTCATAATCGAGTGAAAATAGGCATAATAAATTTGTATAAGTGTTGTTGCAGTCATTATATTTGCTAAGGTACGTAGGGAAAAGCAGGCAGAATTAAGTTTAGGGATGATGACTTCTATGTGTTTATCACCTTTCAAATAGTTATCCAATTGCAAGCCCAAAAATTTAGTGTTAGTACTTTCATTAATCATTTTATCACCATAATAGATATTTAAAACATAATCCTCAGAATTCCTAGTATGAAACTTAAGATAGGTTCTTCCAGATAATTCCTGTACAAAGAAATGAAAGCCCGACACGGGACTGAAGAATATTGTGAAGAGCTTCCTTACCGTCACGCCGAGTTGTGACGTGTCGTCAGTCGCTCGGTCACTGTCAAAGTGGGCCGTCGCGTCCTTCACACGAGCGTCGTCCTTGGAATGCTGGGGGACGCTACTCCTGCACTTACCTAGCCGAACACAGCGCTGTCACCGCCTACAGTATGTCCCACAAACTATTGCACATTACCAACAGTCCTGTCGGCATACTTATATGTGGTAATTTATGAATCAACAGTTTGGTTTCCAGTATTTAGCGGGTTGTTGTAATCAGTTCACCTTCACTCGCAGTTTCACTGTACTGAAACATGGGTTCACAAGGTACGGTAAGTGGTTTTACGTCTCGTCGACAGCGAGGCCATTAGAGACGGTGACACCCGGATCGGGTTCGATCCCCGACTCCGGCCATCCTCATTTGTTTTCCCACGGCTTCCCAAAATCGCGCCATGCGAATGTTGGGATTGTTACTTAACAAAGCAACAAATCACAGCAAAAGGTTTTGTAAATGTATTGAAAATAACGTTTTACGCAGTGCAGTTTATAGGAACTTTGTTTCTGCTTTTCCTTTTATCTCCAAATACGATTCCACCAAATATCCTAGAGACTAATACCAGACAACTCTTTGCAAATACTAACAATAAGCTTGTGAAATTAATTAATGATTATTGTATTCTATTATTTCAAAATGTTTTATTTAATTTTTACGTATTTATCGTACTGATATTTTTTATTTTCTCCATGCAACGAAAATATGTTCTACATAAAGAAATTTTTTCCAGAATTTTTATGTTCGAAGCGTACATATAAAATCAATTTAACATAAGGTGTTGTTCTCTGGTGGTTTGACGTGATAACATAATCACAACTCTCGCCAAACCGCTAAAGCTATCCGGTATTGGTATATTATAGTGTATTTGATTCCACTTAAAATATGTTTCAGTGGCCTTCGGTTGACTTTAATACAGCAAGGAATATTTAAAATTCGTAAAAAAATGTCATTGGCTAAGCATAACAGTAAGAATCCAATTGTGAACTAATTTTGCACAAGTCGCTTGTCGTGCACATATTCTACTGTTATGTTATAGGTTATGTGCTTGTGTGTTTTGATTGTGAACGAACCTTTTCTCTTGAAACGTCATGAATTCGTTAATTCATCAAGCCCAGCCGCCACATCAACTCTCTCGACACTTCCGCAGCCGCACAATTTTCGCCAGGCTCTAAACCTGCGAACTCCGGCGCCCAAAAAAAGCATCGGCTGGCGTACTCAGTTGTCTTATCGGCTGCGTGATCTGGCGTAAGTGACTCAACTGGGTTCTGCCCGATATTGTTGCAAATTCGTGCGACACAGTTTGCATGTGTGTAAAAACATTTACTGTTAATACTATAAAACCTTAACTGAAGAGGTTTCTGGCAAAAAGGATACATCTGCAGTAAGATATTTTTAACTGAAATCATAAGCAAAGTCAGCGATTAAAAAAAAAATAAATAAATCATCATTAAGACAAGAAGTGAAACTGTGGAATTCGAAGTAAGTGACATTTACGATACGATTATTTTATAGGCCTTACAAAAATTTACCGTGTGGGAATTTGTCACTAAATGTCTCATTCCATTAATACACAATAATGTTATGAAGGCAGATTTATATAGTTTTGCACTAGTTAGACCTTAAAATTTAACACAAAGTAGTAATATAAGGAAGATCAACGCCGAGCTAGACAGACGAATCACGCCAACAAATGATTTCACCACATATCGACGACGGAACAGAAAGGAAGCTACAGAAATCACGTGTATTCAACCCTGTGAAGCAGATTTCCGCAGCCTGCCAATCGTGACGAACGAATCCCACAAGAAAGAAGAGTTTTTTTTTCCTTGACTTCGAAGACACGACGTGGGACGTTCACAGACGATTCATCACTGTTCCTCCTCTCCGTCGTTCTTCGTGGTGGTGCAACAGCGCCCGACGTTCAGGATTTTGGGAGGCTGTACACGCGGTTGGGAGGGGTGAGGGGATGGAAGCCTGACCACATCAGCCACCGAGAGCGCCAGGGAAATGAAAAGGATATAAGAAGGGAAGGAGCAGACGAGGAAGGAGGACGGAAGGCAGCGAGAGGATGGACGATGCGGACGAAGACAGAAAGAAAGGAAAGGACCCTCTCTCTCGTCCACCACCATCGCTACCCTCGAAATATTGACGCCTATCAAGGCCCGGGTCGGAGGCGGGATTTACAGGGAAATTACATCGGGGCCTGGGGCTCCTGCACATTACAAGGGGCGGAGTCAGAAAAGTTGGCTGGGCAAGGGACAGAGTGAAATGCTGAGGTACGCGTCGCCCGGTAACGACTTTATCCCACCGACCCTATCCTACCACGCAACCACGAACAGCACGCCTCACCTTGTGAGCGACCCAGTTGCAGTATGTACGTCTTGGACTAAGTACCGATCATTCGGGATAAAATGAGCACTTTTGAAGCTCTTCTCACTTTTCAAGAAAGCAGCCATAGTATAGGCCGTTTGGGATTAAGTGAGCACTAACGATTTGACCTTTGAAAAAAAAAAATCACTAGACGATACCGCAAAATAATTCAACATTAACAATCGTTACCTTACTCGTACGGTTGGCAGCGGATTCCCGAACGTACTTCCGTGTATTTTCCTACTTAAAAGAACAATTGTGAAATAAAACCAAATTAATTCAGCATACTTGTTTTATATAATTAATAAATTTTTTATCAAACTATATATATCCTACCAACTGCACAATTTATCTTACACGCGCAAACATCAAGTCACGTGTGCAGAGACGTTAGACGTTTCACATCGTTGGCCGTTACGGGCGGAAAGATATGAATTGGCTGAAAATAGAAATTTAGCAGGGTTTTTTTTTGTGGTGGGTTTTAAGGCCAGACTTTAGACGTGTATGAAAAAAAGAAACAGGCGAATTTTCTAGAAATCAACAAGGTTTCCTCGAGCCACCAACATATATCAATACACCGTACGAACTGAGAAGATGTCACAATTTGAGCGTAATAAATTTATAAGCAATTTATTTTATGAGCAAAACATCACTTCTCTTTTGTTGTATCTTCTTTCTCACAGATACACCACTCGCAAACTACATCAGAACCGTGTCATTGATGTCACACTGACCACTCCAGTGATAAGCAGCACACATGAACAGCTACACTTAAATGCCTAAATGCATACGACATGTTAGTGTTGGCATACAAGGCTACGATAACTCATAGATCTAAAACCAAATTCACTCCGATTAAGAGGGCGTGGTACATAAGTCAACGCTAAAAGCATTAATCTATAACTGTAGGTTTCTTGAAGGCAATTTGCGAAAATTAAACAATAGCAATCCCAGACAATAATTATAGCCAACGTTTTACACAAAATTGTCTCCAGTGTTACGAACTTCTGAGGCACAATCTCTGACGCCGGAACCTCGTGCATTTAACTGCGGCGCAGGAGATCACGCGTGTCGAATTAGTAATTCTGGATAAATATTGACTCATAAAGTTGGCAAATACCATTATCTTGGATTGTCATTGAGTATTTTATCCATATTGGCTCAAAAAAGTAATATCTGTTACTTAGCTGGTGGGAAATGTAGATAAAGCTCTCTGTATGGAAAATGCAATGGAAAATAAAGAATCCTAATATAACGGGTACCAACCTTTCTTACCGAGATTTAAATAGAATTCCCTCATTATTTACAATATTATAAAACATTTTTTATACTCTATTCATTCATAATGTATTACTCAATACTTACATCCAGCCGCTACACTACACGACGGACTGATTAACACATGCCTATTGCTATACAATCGCCCACTTTGCTTAACTGGCTTTTGCTTGAAATTTCACGTGACAACCTACAATCGCCTTTTCTTACTGCACCGAACCTTCGCTCCAGCACTTCCACCAACGTCTTTATTTGCCATCGTCCCTCTTCGGCACGCCAACATATTTATATGGCAACCACGACTCCAACACAATCGTTTACCGCACTCTTAATGACACCACAAAAGGAACCATATCCTGATAGTAGCCTACGAGCTGATGCACTTCGGTTCCGTTACTATCTGAGAGCTTCTGCATCAGGCCAGATAAAGGAACCGGGTGGCGTAAATACCCGCACCATTTTGCTGGACAGTGGTCGAATGGAGGGAAAAAAACCCTACCGCGATAAAGTTGGAAGAAAATTTTTTATTTTAAAGTGTTCTGTTTTTAAAAATCTAACGCTACCAGATTACGTTTTTTTTTCTCTTGACGGTTGAGAATACTAGGTAATAGCTACGGATTTATATTATCATTTCTTAATAAGTGTGAAACATTTTAAATGATTCGGATATCTTGAGGTAGTTTAAATCAAATTGAAATATTCCACTAGATTCATACAAACAGGTGAAACTAATAAAGTGTGCTAAGGGGCCTCCCTAGATAGGCTGTGTTTGTGTGTGTGAGGAGCAGTAACAGTGCCAGTAACCGACGTATGTAATGCATTATCGCCTCTCCGCACAAGCCACTCAGATGGCGTGCAAAACTTTTCTATTATTCATTTTCCCGTGGGATTTCAAGCGATGACTACATCATTTTATTTATGGGCAGCGTAGTTGAAAGTCTAACGCTTGTTTCTATAGTTATGTTTTTTGAATCTGATTGTTATTTTCCATATACGGCAGTCTGGGGAACCCATTTATTGCCATTTTGAGGGGCCCGAAAATGATGTTTCTAATTAACATGCCGAATGTTTAAAACTACAGCGACATAGATTTGAATTTGTGTTCTTTTCGCAGATATATAAATATATTTTGCGTTAAATACTTTCACAAAAAAAATAATAGCCGCAACTCGCTGCAACGCGTTTGAAGTGCAGGCAGGGAGGCACCTTAAAAAGTATTATGGTCCACACGGCAACCCTCTTTTTTTTTACAGGGATGGGCTAGACCATTTTCAAAAATAGCATAATAAAACTGCATTAAACCTTCAATAAAACTATACATAAGAATTTGTTGGAATCTTTCGGAGCGGGTTAAGGTCTGCAGCGTGAAACAGAAAGGTAGGAATCGGGAATTACGGCACTGCGAAATTGTAAGTGCGATCGTTGTTTTTGCGTCACTTGAAACGAAGGCCTGGCAGCTTGCCGAAAGTGTCGCAGACACATTGAAGTTTATGGTTCAGAAAATTAGGCAAGGGGCGTGAACAAAGGGCGAGGATGAGTTTGATGGTACGGAGTTACGTATACGGAACTCCTCCAAAGCTAACTACCAGTCTGCTTCTCAGGCTGTCGTGGCGAAGAACAGTATACGATGGCATCATAGCAAGTAAATTTGTTCCCCGTTACATTCAAGAACTTGCGCTATCCTGAGTTCCGCCATTAAGTCACTATCATAGCGCATACCGTTCTGTCAGTCTCCATACAATGGCCAAGCGTAGGCTACAATACAGAGGTATTTCCCTATTGTTAATTTATAGATATATAACAAAAACTCGCGATCATACTGACAGGATTAGACTACCATATCGCCTCTCCTATCAAACTATTTCAATTCCACTTTGTTCTTGAAAATTTGCAAATACGACACATACTTTAATATCGTGCTACGCAAGTGTGTTAAATTTATACTTCTGAAATCACGTTTTATGTATACTCAACAAAGCCTATCAACCCAAATTAGCTGATTTCAGATGTACTACGTGTTAAGCAGTGTACTTTTAGTGGCATGAATAAGAAATATGTTCTACCTATTTAAAGTTTACAATTTGAAGAGACCTGAGGCAATGCAAAACAATGCTACATAACAGTAAATGATCACGTTCATCTTAGGTAGTTACATGTTGTATTAAGAAGAGTTTGTTCACATTTGTTTCATTCTCCATTTCCGTTTCTTGATTTTTATGTGAAGTATGGGTATTTAGACAGTCGGTTAAATATTCTACACAGAAACTTATGGATTTTTTCGGCCGTAAAAATACAAGCATGCGTGCATAAAAATGTTGGCTTCGCATAATTTTGTCATACCCCACCTTTTGTCAGCGGTGCTGTATGCAGGGATATATCCCCCTCGACAAATTAAAATCCTCCACACGCTATCTAAACGAGGACTTACTATGGATGTTCTGGCTAAAGTTCATTGACCCCTGCGACCCAGGTTTCATTTCCGATTTTCGCATGAGGGAAACGTGATGGAAATAGTCGGTCGTTAACAAGTTACTTTTGTTAGGATTCTCCATTTTTCTCCGCATTTTCATTCATCACACTGAAAAATTGGTTTGTTTCGACAAGCAGATACAATCCGGTCGATATTAATTTTGTGGTAAAATAAACATTACATTAAATCAACAATCATAAAAACAATCGTAATGCTGATGTTACTGCTTGGGTTTTATTTGCTTCAACCATACATTCTTTTTTTTTTTATCTATTAAATACAAACTAATATCTGGTTGGTTACACAATTTTTTTGTTAGGAGTTATTAATGTGTATTTGACTTAAAACAAAAAATGTGTTCCTGTTAAAAAATACGAACGCTAGTTTGCTGACTTACTATAACGATTTGATATAAAAACGTTTCCGCTATAAAAAAAAAAGAAAGCTACTACACACGCGCTATTAGAAAATTTGTCCAGTTTTTAAATGCGCATACATTACAAAAATATAGTAGTCTCCGATTTTGCAGTTAAATTAGGTTAAATTAAGTTTAACAATCATAAAGAGCACACACGCATCTAATTCTAGTTTACTGTCACGCAAGTAAGCTCTATTCTGTCACACATTCTTTACAAAATATTGCAAGGGGGAAAAAAACAATTCAACCAACATCTAAAATATGTTGTTTGGACATAAATATTGCGTTATAAAAATTAATAAAATGGCAAAAATGATCTCTACTTTGAAAGTGCACTAAGCTAAAGGGCGCTGGATCGAATCTAGGTGCACCGTACTTAATTTATTTCCAAATTAATTAAATTTAGATGCAAACGTGTTTGATTAGTTACTATACAAATAATCTGATCTAAATTTAATGAACAGAGTCAATAAAATAATGGAAATCATCTACAGTATGACCCAGGATGAAAAGGCAATATTCTGGAAGGTGATAGTATTGGTCATTGTGAACAAAGAAGTTCATATGAACATGGGATTAATATGGAACGTTTATACATCGACAAGCTCTAAAAATAACTGTGATTGTTTTATTTGCAGACACGTTCCTCCTTGCAGTGACACATCATGCAACAATCAAGGAGGCAATGCATTACCATGGACACGTGTTTACATGCGCATCTAACCGACTAATGTGGACTGTGATCTTGAACGATGTGTTTGACATGAAACAAAACGTGTATTGTAATATTTTTATTTCAGCTATGAAAAAAATATTAGTGTGTTATTCATTATGTATTATAATTTCCATGTAACTGAAACACTGAGGCAGCTGGTAAGAGCTCTCGGTTCGGTGAACAATCAACGTTTGTGGGGCCAGTACTCTGCGCAAGTTCGAATCCCAGTGTATCCAAGTTTTTTTTCCCTCACAATAATGACATGTAAAAATTATTTGTGTAATAGTTCTTTACAAATAATTTCATTTTCATTAGTAGAACAACAATAATTTAAATATTCTATATATACTTCAATAGTTTCAACAAACGAAGTATGCTTGATAAACCGTTGCAAGTAACATTCAAAGACGATAACAATTTGTGTATGTTGTTATATTAAAAGGTTTAATTGAACAATATCTGAAGATTATAAAAACAATATTGTAAAAAAACAGCTAAAAATTTTCAACTAAATAATTCGGTTGCTAACCAAATAATTTCGTTGCTAGTTTAAAAAATTCAATAATGCAACCGATGCCGAGGAGTCTTCACCGAAGACAAATTTCCGCGTTTGACGCGTGGGAATAGCGGAGCGATAAGAGCCAAATTACCACGCTCGACGGGAAGTGTGTCGCCTCTATTCACAACTCGTCGAACTGGCGTGCAAGGTTGTTCTTGTAATCTTATTTCCTACAAGGCTTTAAGCGGTGATCCTAAAATTGTATCCTTGCACAGAGAAAAATGCTAGGTACAGTCAACCATAAATACGATCATATATGACGAAACAAGTATGCATTTGATCGAACAATATTTTTGCTGTCTGGAAAATACTTAGAAGACGTAAAGTAATAGCATTTTATTATATTTTAACAAAATGTTTATTTTACTGGACTAAACCCAATTTTCGAGATAGCCAAATCTGCCAGGTAACCAAATATTTGGTTCATTCGACGCTTGTTTCGCTATTTGCAAACATAAGCGGCTGACTCTACCGAATTTTTATCTGTGTTGATAGCATGAAGTAAAGGCCAACGGATGTCACTCGCTTCGCACTTTACGAATTTAGGTGTTATATTCGGAGTTGCAGCAGGCTAAAAACCGGTTTTTAAACATTTTTAGATGCCCGAAAATCATGATTCTAACAAGCGTGCTGAGTTAAATAAATAAATAAATAAATAAATATATATATATATATATATATATATATATCATAATTTCAAGTGTGTGTTGTTTTTATGGATAAACGTATTGTGAATAAGTTAAGTGCGGTTTATCGTAAAAAAGAACACGCCTGACAAGCTGCGACACCTTCCATGCGCCAGGCGAGGAATTCTCTAAGTGAGGTAAAAATGCAGTGTTACAGTGAACAGTGCGATAAATATAATAGCGGCGGTCGTAAATTATTCGCGGGCGGAATGCGGCGCAGCATAAACAATTCCTGCGGCGACAGTATAGCTGGGTACGGCTGCGTGTATAATTCACGCTGTCATCTCGCCGTTAGCTGTCCAATTACCGGCCAGGGTGCGGCCGTACCCACGTAAAACTGACCACGTCGCGTCGTCGTGAAATGGCGCATGCACCATTCCATTTCATTAACCGCCGAAAATTTTAGTTTGGTGAACCCAACTTTCAAAACCAAGGTATGGGCAAACACCACAACGCGAAACGTGAGTTTCGTCAACGAAAAATGTCGTCAGCACATTAAATTATTTTTTTATATTTACGAACGAGAGTTAAACAATAATAAGAATCAATAATTTATATACATATTAATTAGGTAATTTAAGACACATAACACTTTTATCAGCATTTGCAAAAAAAAAGTAGTATTCACTTATACGTGGTTCGGCATAAAGTGAGCGCTAAAAAAAGCTCTGCCAAATTTATATTTTCAGCCAATTCGTATCTTTCCGCGCGTAACGGCTAACGACGGGACGTATCTGGACACGTCACTTGATGTTTGTTCGTGTAAGATAAATTGTGCAGTCAGTATGAATCGATACAGTTTAATAAAAAAAGTTTATTAATTATATAAAATACCATTTTGTCGATTTCGGTCAATTTTGTTTTCGTATTGTTGAATTTAAATGGCAAAACACACAGAGCTATATTGCGTAATTTCGCAGCCAACCATACAAGCAGTTGGGATGAGTTATGCAAAAGAAAACTAAAGTTAATAATACAACTGTTAGTTTGTTGTCACTACATTACTTAACGATTGAACGATTTTGTATATACGCGTTAAAAGACATGAAACTGAAATGGTATGGGAACAAACTTATGAAGAGTAATATAATGATCCACCAAATTATTTATCAGCTGAAATGAAAATTAAGCTGCACAGAACCTAAATTACACCCTAACGGATGCAAACCAGGAAACATAATAACAATCAATACTTTGAAACATTCACCGTCATCTTGGATTTATTTCAATAATAACGTTATGCACATTTAACCTGGATAGGGTGTAAAAATGTCTTGGTGGATATCTTAAACATAACGGCGATTAAAGTCTTGGTGGCTTATTGGATTTTAGAGGATGAATTAAATAAAAATAAATAAAACGATGTACGCAATGCTACTAGACAAGTTAGAGAAAGGCTGAGATATTTCCAAAATATTTTTTACTCAAAAATACAAAATTATAGTTTTAAAAAAGTGAAGCGAAATTAAATGAAACCATGTTCTACTTTACAATGTCCCGACAAAATGAGAATTTCACTTGTGGGTGGATTCTACGTAACATACGACTTAGAGGGTTCTTTGCGGGAACGATCAACATGAAAAAATTAACGTAGTTGGTTCAGAATTGTATAGAAACCTTCTCCAGCTAAATTATTATTCTGCACAACGGGAAGATAAAAAGAGAGGAAAAACTTTCTTTGTCAAATTTTTATTCGATTTTTTTACGCTTCGTTGACATAGAGGTTAAAATATATAGTTACACGCAATTTTAGACAAGGGCAATAATTGGGGAATGAATCGGCAATGACCTAAGTTAAGAAACATTCCCAGCCTTCGCCTAGAACCCATGGAAAACCGAAGCCGGGAATCAAACACGGGTCCTCACGAATGCAAGTATAAAGTGTTACTATTGCTGCACCTCGCTATAGGCAGTTCGGAATAAAGTGAACACTAGAAAAAGCCCTGCTAAATATCTATTTCCAGCCAATTCATATCTTTCCGCGTGTAGCAGCTAACGACGGGTAAAGTCTAACCTCCTGGGACACGTCACTTTATGTTTGCGCGTGTAAGATACATTTTTCAGTCGATAGGTACATATATAGTTTGATAAAAAATAAGTTTATTAATTATATAAAATATAATTACATCGTTGTCGGTTGATTTAATTTCAGTATTGTTGTATTTAAATACGCATAAACAAGGAACTATGTTGTGTTCTTTCGTTGCCAACCATACAAGCAGTAAAGTGACTATCGGTAATGTTGAATTATATGTAGTAACATCTAGTGATATTTTTCAAAGGTTAAATATTTAGTGTTCACTTTGTTCCGAACGGCCTATAGGTAGGTTTGCTATACAGTTAGGTCGTTCGGGATAAAGTGAGCACTACAAATTTAACCTTTGGAAAATATCACTAGCCGCTACTGCATATAATTTAACATTACCGATAGTCCCCTTACTGATTGTATGGTTGGCAGCGGTTTGCCGAAAATAGTTCCGTGTATTTACTAACTTAAATACAACAATATTAAAATAAAATCTACTTAAACCGACAGAGATGAATTTTGCACAGTTAATATTATTTTCTTTGTCAAACTATATCAGTTGTACCGACTTCACAATTTATCTTGCATGCGCAAACATCAAGTGATACGTCCAGAGATGTTAGACATTTCCCTTCGTTAGCCGTTACGCGCGGAAAGATACGAATTAGAAAAAAAATATAAATTTTACGGGGCAATTTTAGTGCTCAATTTATCCCGAACCGCGTATAACTTAATATTCACAGTCGTGATAGTTTCAAACTGTCGAAATATTGTCCGACAGAACATTTATAGGCGACTAGAGTGATCAGACAAAAGACGAATTCACAACACTTACAAGTGGACCAGGATGAAGTAAGCGCTTTAGAAACCTTGGTTACTTTTTCCCTTTCTCCTGCCACTTTTTAACATGAACAAATCATGCTAAGTAACAATCAACGTGTATAATTGTACCGTAACATTTCGCCATAATCCTGATGTACAAATCCCTTGTTTTAAGCAGTAATCTTTGTTTTAGAGTATAAATAAAAATGTTGGTGTGAAGAATCAATTTAACGTATGTGTCATTTAACATTTCTACCCTAAATTTGCATTACTTGGTAAATACAATTTGTAAACAGAGAAAAAAAATTAGTATTATTTTTTTTCATCACCGTTTGCAAATTTCATTTACCGCATAAAACAAATTTAGTGCAAACATGTTAAAAAAAACACATACTTAAATTGGTTCTTCAAACAAACATTTCTTTATTTATACTCTAAAACAAACATTACGTCGTTAAAACAGAATTTGTACACTGAGTGTATAGTGGAATGTTAACTTCTGAGGTTGCAATTAGAACCACTTTTTCAATTATTATTCTAGGTAAGAAGACAGTTACCAGAAGTGCTCCCTTCATCGCATACCCCCTATAACGTATGAACGCAAGTTGTTTTTGTTTGTGCAAATTGTAGATTGTAAATAAAAGCACGTTAATAGTTTTGAAACGGAACGTAAAATATTTTACGGCAAAAAGATGAAGTATTTAAAAACGTTACTAGCACTTAGTTTGAATCTCGCGGTCTTACGCCTACGAAAACCTGGATTCACAACCACCACTTAGCGTACTTACGTAAGCAGTAGAATGTTGAACAATCAAGTTACGTACGTACGCTACGTGGTGATGTGAATGCCAGCATACACGCTTAGTGTTTATACATTGACACGTACGCTAAGTGTTGGTTGTGAATCTTACTTTTTTTATTTTCACTTTAAACAAATATTATATACTGTACAGACTGCGGTCTAACCGTTCTACACAATATCTATGCTCATCCGCTATTCAGATGTTCGATTTATGTTTTTATGAGACTTGCTGTAACATAAAATGTATACTTACTGCTACCCAGCACTGCTGATAAGCAGTAGTGTTTAGTATGGAGCATGGTCACATACATCACTAGATAAAATACACCACTTTTCAATACTTGTGTTTAGTCCAATACATTACGACAGTTTGTTCAGTGAGTCGGGTTGCGGTTGCCACCGTACTCCCATTCACGTACAGTCAAGACACAAAAAATGCATTCAAATTCCGACGGTATCCTACGTTACCGTAACACTTACCGCAGATCTTCTGAACAAGACTAAATCTCGATCACTGCTTCTCGTTGAAAATAATTGAAGATAAAAACACAATACTTATTCGCCCATTAAATTGAGTACAACAAACATTACCACACAATTACTACGTAAAATACATCAATTTTATTTGGTATTTATCATCATAAAACTTAATGGTGCAAGCAGCCGTCCACAATCAACACAGCACACAAGGAAATGAAATCTGGATAATAGCCGAGGAATGTTGGTCCCAACAGCCGAACCTAGCACGAACGCAACTCGCACTTGCCGCTGTGAAGAGGGAAAATAAACCAGGAGACTCTTTGAAGGGGAAAAGGGAAACAGAAGACGTATACGCGGGAGCCATGAAACGTTTCATGTGGTAGGTCTACTCCACCTATGTCGAGAAGAAAAACAAGACAAGTACAGCGATACATCCAGAGCGAAAATAATGCTGTAGTGTTTGGTATGGTGTGAGTGAGAGATTTTGGTCAGCGCTTAACATCAAGGTCTTCATTTAGCGCCTCGGAGGGGTGATAATGATGTGAGTATGGAGCAGCGTCGAAATGAGGGGGGGGGGGAAACGGGAGATCGCCGAGAAAACCCGCCGACCAACGGTATCGTCCGGCACGATTCCCACATGCAAAAATCCGGGGACCCCGCCCGGAATCGAACCCGGATCGCCTTAGTGGGATGCGTGAGGTCTGACCCCTCGGCCACCACGGTCCCTGTTTGGTATGGATCATGGTCACATACATCACCAGATAAAATACACCACTTTTCAATACGTATGTTTAGTCCAGTACATTACGACAGCAATATTTCTGGAAACCGGATAAATGAATAAGACTTTTATCATACGCTGTTCACGGTTAAGTGAGAGCACTTGAAGACGTTTTTGTCAAAAATAATATTTGCACAGGACTGTAAAGTGAGTACTTCTCAACACTTATAATTACGAAAAAAAATTTATTTATTTTGGCTACTAAAGTAAGTTTTGAAAAATTATGAAATGTTTTCCATAGTTTTTAGTTAATTGTAAGTTTCCTAGCTAAAATATTAAAGATGTCATCATAATGACCCACAGAAAATTGCAAACAGTGTTCAGATTGACCTGAACATCCTATACTATAAGAGATGCTTTGCCTTCGAAGTTGGCGTGATTTTGAACTCGAATACCTTATGCAGTATTGTCGTTACCTATAATTACATGCAGTAAACAGTGCAAACTTCGGACGAAATTTGCAATGGGGGTGCGAGTGAAATTTGCAAATTCGCTTAAAACTCACAATGACATAACAAATTATATAAAACGATAAAAGGAAGTCTGAAATATAGTTTGTCGACATGTTTTAGATACACGTTGAATGTACACCCATTTATATACATTTCCATGGAACGGAACAATAAAAACTAGTTGAAAAACAATGATCTTATAGTAATTTGTGATGCGAGAAACATACTGACCATTATCGAATGAATTGCTCCGCGGTTTTAAATTGCAATATAATCAAACATCAACAATGCACTCAAGTAACACGCATTTAAAAAAATCCTGTTTGTCTGTTGGCATCGTGTTGCTGGTATTGCACTGTCCAACTTGTGTAGTGACAGTTGATACGTTGCGAGTAAACGATGTCTGAAATAGGGCTGTTACATTTATGTATAAATATTTTACTTTGCGCACAAAAAGTCTAAAATACTGAGTAATGTGAGTTGCAGAAATCAATGGAAAAAACTTGTTTAGCATGTATTAGCATGTTAAACCACAGTTATGAAATGTATTTTGAAAATAGTGGGCCTGTGTGTGTGTGCGTGCGTGTGGTCACGGTAACACAAACATTACAAATATATGTATGTGTGTGTGTGTGTGTGTGTGTGTATATATATATATATATTAGACATTAATAGATTTGCACTGGACAAAAAAATTATCGGCAAAGGTTATTTTTATTGTAATTTTGAATTTTTTTCCAAAACAACATAATTTTTATATCGAAGAATCCCCGTACTGTTTTGTCACTAATATATCATAATTTATACCCCTTTTTTAAAAAAACAATAAACCGCCATACTTTTTTTTCCAGATTTTTGGACCCAAATTACTAAATTTGTTATGAAAATAAGACAAAATCAAGTGGAACATATCTTGCGAACAAATAGTGCATTATTGTGCAAAACGCCTACGTATAGTTATGCATGTATGGCTGCTCTTGTAAGCATTCTGTAAAAAACCAATTTGAATTTTTTGCACCAACGAGAAAAAAAATAAAACTACCAAGAATGGTCTTATAATAGCTTATATGCACGATGATAGTGGTGCGCCAGGAGATGCGCGCGACTAAGACCACTGTTGCGCGGAGAGCTGTCGACACAACACCGCTGTCGGAAAGTGTAAAGATATTTAAATATTTGTGGCCACGGAGGAGGCAGCAGAAGAAACGTACTGAAGATCTCGGCCTATGTTTATACACAACACATGATGGCGGTGTGTGTGAGGGAAGAGGCGGGGGCTGGCCCTTAGGGGGAAGGGCAAACACGTGACATACGGAAACACTTCAGGCTGTCTCGACGTAGCAGGTCGACAGCCGACAGCGAGAGAATGAGCGTACAAAGAGACAGGAGGTCGGAGAAGGGACAAAAAAAAACTGCTCTTGACGGACAGGCACCATCATGTACAACACCTTTAACAAGTGTGGATAATTCGAGTCTGACAACGTATAATAACGACCCGAGTTTCTCTTTGAGTTACACTGACATGCCCAAAATAATAACGGCTCGTCATTGGTCACAATTAAGGGTGTTCAAGTGCGATAAAACCATAATTCTATATCTTTATGAAATAGTGTTAGTTTTGTAGACGATACTTGTGAGTACAGTTTCTTCTTACAAAATAATTTTAGCTTTCATAGTTTTCTCATAACGGTGCGACAAAGTAAAAATTTGCTTGTTCTGCTGCCATGCAAATAGTGAAAATCAACTTACCTACTTGAATAAAATAATTCACTGTGATATAACATCCCATGAGCAATGCAATAAAGTATTTAAAATACCATAATGCAATATTTTGAATTTTTTAGTTGCGAAAGTACGAGGAAAAAGTTGAAAATTCAGCTATTTTTTTAAATACAAAAATAGTTCACGAGATTTTTTAAAAATGTTTTATTACGTAGCCCGTTGGCTTGTTAGTTTACTGTGAATAATTTCATTTACAAACGTCAATTGGTTTTCACTATTTGCATGGCAGCAGAACATGATAATTTTGTCTTTGACGCACCGTTATGAGAAAACTATGCGAGTTAAAATTGTTTTGTAAGAGTAAACTGTACTCACAGGTATCGTCTACAAAACTAACACTATTTCATATAAATATAAAATTACGATTTTATCGCAATTGAACACCCTTAAAGCTTTACATACATGGAGGTAAGAACGTACATACATCTCGTCACGGAGATATTCAACATGCAGGACGAACTGAGAAGTCACACACTCCCATAAATATGATACGGGATATTCGAAATTCGACCTCTTCAAGGAGTTAAATATGGCGAAATGTGTTTGCGAAAATTCAAAGCTTTTAAAGGCTTGCGAATAATTTCTACACATCCCATGCATTACCCAAATACATTCACTTATTCGATCATAGCAATGCGCATATTTACGAACATTACATCTAATGTTCCGCAGTTATAATGTCCAGACCAACAAATACAATGCATTGATGCACGCAGCTACCAGAATGAATTTTAAAAATTCTCACTGCAGTAAAGAGCTAACTCTTTAAAAAATCACTAGCAGTTAATGCATATAAGTCAACATTAAAAACAGTTAACTTATTGCTCGTACGGTTAGGTAGCGAAAAATTGCATGTAGTTACGTGTATTTTCCTATTTGAATACAACATTAGTGAAAGAACATAAAATGCATTCGACCCAGTTAATATACTTTATAATATTTATTTATGATCATATTATCGTACCTACTGATTCTAAAATTGTACTTAATTAGCTCTAGCACAATATGACGCAACCAGGCAACTGGACATAATCCGTCGTTTGCACATTGCCTCTAACGCCAGGCGCTACATGCGTAGTTCAAAATTCCACCGACAAGTGGCATCAGAGTCATGTGCTCGCCGCTTGGAAGCAAGTTGAGTCATTGAGTGTGTTCGTCCATTGTGCAATAAATGTAGGATTCTAATAAACACATTCAAAAATATTAGAAATGACTGTTTAGGAATAGCATTGCCAAATTATGTGAAGTCATTGGTAATCTGTAAATTGTTATGTTTTACGAACGTCAGCCCGAGTATCTGGTATTATAAATATAATTTTTTTTTCTGTTACAAACATTAAGTATGCTGAAAAGAACCTGAATTCTTGAATTCCGTGTCATGTCGTGTGTTTTTAGTAGCGGTTTTGAGATACAAATTCAAATATACTATGCACGCATTTACGAGATTTGTAACGGCAATAGTGCGTATTACATCAATTAAGAGTCATGCACAGAAACCAGTGATATAATACGTTAACTCACAGGTATTTATAACTACACTGTAAAAAAACTTTCTTAAATGTTAGGAAGTTATTATCCCAGACGCAGTATGGGACAGTTACCATACTTCCGTCTTGTAAATACGCAAACTTTTACATGTTGCTACAATACAAGTCTGGTAACTTCAGTATGCATTTGACTGATTTATAAAAAAGTTTAGGAGGGCTACCATGGATGTCTGGGAAACTATTCTACCATACCTATTTTCTTAGCGTTCCTATACGCACGTCTGGTAAATTTACAAACAATTTTTTATAGTGCCAAGATTATTACTGCAGCGTATATTCAGCACCCGCGCTTTTAATACGTAAGATAATTGTAGATAACATTTAACGGAGCAGTGTAATGTAAACCTTGTATAAGCCTATGTAAACAAAAACACGTGGCAATATTTATGTTTACATGCAGGGTTTTTTGAGTGCTCACTTTATCCCGAATCACCTATACAAAGACATCATATGATTCTGGCTGTGACTCTCGTCCATGAGACCATTTATAAAATTCTGATCTCGACAATAGTCTTCAAAAGTGTCTCAGTTTACCATGATCAGCGTACAATATCGATTGCTTGCCAACTAACCAGACGTAACAGAAAGAGAGAGGGAGGGAGGGAGCGAGAGGAACCTTCCCTCGCCGAAGCAGCTCGTCAAAAGGGCAGAATCAGAAACCCTGCAAACGTCGGCAAAGGGCGTAGCACTCACTCTCTCGTCTCTCCGTTATTTGCAGAACAAATATTGGTACGGTACGGTCCCAGGGAACGGTAGAAATTCGTCTGGCAACTTATTTCTGCTGGAAGCCCACCCTCTCAACGACCACAAAGCTGGAGCCTTACCGCAGACTGGCATATTTAACAAATAAGCACATTTTTCGAAGTCACTAAAGAAGAATCCAAAAAGAGCCAATTTGTGAGCAGGTAATTTTGCAAAAGTTCTGTGTCTCTGGTGAAATTATTACAAAGCCTTAATATTATCTCGTTGAACGCTAAAGAAAATCGTACAATTGGGATAATATTTTACCACTCAGTAAAAAACAATAATTTCATAGCATTGCAAGATATACGCATTATGTGAGTAGGGTGTCCGGTATATAGCTGATAAGTCAGTCCATGTCGCAATTCGACCTTGGTTTTAAGACGACTTAGTTTTCACAATAATGACATGTTTAGAAATGTCGCAATCTTCTACCTGCCTGGCAATGCAACAATTGAGCAAATACCGAACTATCAGCAGCACATCGACGGAGAATTACGGTGTCAAACTGGCAAACATAAAGTCGGTTTCTGGAGCACAGAAGTCAAAGTTTCATAGAGGCGGGCGATATCAAGCAAACCAAGCTAAACAAAGAGAACTTACGCTGAGGGTAGGAAGTATAACATAAAGGTAAAGTAAACACAGTAAAAATTATTTAATTTTTATTTTTCGGAATTTTGTTGTAAATATATATTTGTCATAAAGGCATATCACGTATAAATATCCCGAAAATAAATCCCTAATAATAAAACATTTTGACTTAAGGTTTTCAGTTGATTGAAAACGTAAGGTCAAGGCTGCTGTGCTATACCTTCGCCGACTCCACTGTGTACGACTCCATAAAAAACAATGTATAGACTGCTATCGGAAAGCGATTCTTAAAATGCATTGTTTAATCGCCTTAATAGTTGGTAGACGGGATCACACCTACGCGAAACACACGTAACTGACGTGCAGTACTCAACACATTTTATCCTTCTAACTTACTAATCATAATCAGGTAAGTAGTTTCCCAAATGGAAGTCCGAACAGTAAGGCGTTTTTAGCCATTTTGAGGGTGACGATTATGTTCTAAAGTGCACATAACATAATTTTTCTAAATTACAAAAAGTTAAGTTAAATAATTTGTTACAAAATGTGAAACATGGAAAATAATTTCGTAAAAAATAGCTATAGGCAGGTAGGTCGTTAACATGATTTGTAAAGCACGTCAAAAACATTATTTTAAGCAAACAAGAACAGAGCGAGTTTGCGAAAATGTAACACGTTAAGACTCGCATTCGGAAGAACCGGGGTTCGATTCCACGCTCCAGCCATCCTGATTCCAGCATCCTATGGTTTCCCGGAATAGCTGCAGACGAATGTTGGGATGGTTACGCAATGACCACCTCCTTTCCTATATATATATATATATATATATATATATATATAGGCTGTCCGCGATAAAATGAGCACTTTTGAAGCCATTGCTACTTTTTTTTTCCTTTTCAGTTAATGTACAGTTTCCTGCCACATTTTTATATAGCCAAAGCATTCTAAGCAACACTCAATGGACTGTACCGTACTCAAAAGTTAACGCCTCAGATCACAATAAATATTATCTTCTAATCGTTAGACAGGATTGTCTTCAAAAAGTGTTCAGATTATCACGAACCACTTGCAGTAACCATCCCTATTAAACTCGATGTCGACGAGACGTAAAGAACAATATAAATATACACTTAAGGGCGTTGTACCCGTAAAATTTATTTATTTTTTTGAATTTGTGCCAAACACTGTTCAACTTTTGCACATCATATAACACGTTATTTCCCCAAATAAAAAAATTAGGCCCAATAGTTTTCGCATAATCACTCATCAAAGTCACAAAATGGCCATTGCGGTGTAGCCAAAATAAAAAAAAAAAAATTAACTAATGAATTCAAAGTTACAGGTACTGAAAGTCAGCGAATCAATGCATTTTATGACATGTTTGACAAAAGCTAGTTTTGAACATTTCAGTAGTAGCTAGAAGTCAAAGTTACGCCAAAATGTACATATTTTCATCAATTTTCAAAAAATACAAAAACGTATAGCTTTGTATTTTAAAAAGTGTCTTGAAGTAGCTCACATTATTAAGTATCAATATGAATTATCTTGTTTATGCAAGTTTATTATTTTTTATTATTTTGGCTACACCGCAGCTGCCATTTTGTGACTTTGATACGTGATTACGCTAAAACTATGGTACGTATTTTTTTTCTAGAGAAATGACACGTTATCTGACGCGTAAAAGTTGAACAGTGTTTGGCACAAATATAAAATTTCGAATTTTTACGGGCTCCAACGTCCTAAATATATTTACTTTTCCGTTAAGAGGAGTCGTTCGCGGTGTCATATTTGCACTTTTGACGCGTGGAAACCGCGGATGATAAGAGCCAGAATACCACCCTAGACGGGAAGTATATCGCCTCTATTCACAGCGCGTCAAACTGGCGTGCAAGGTTTCCGTTGTAGTCTTTTTCTTATGGGACTTGAAGCAGCGACCCTAATATTTTATTTTTCGATAATATGAAGTAAAGACCAACGCATGCCTAGTGCTTTACACTTTACGAATTCAGGTCATATTTTCGGAGCTACAAAATCATGTTTATAACAAGCGTGCTGCATTTTTGAAAACATAGAAGCATAGTTTCAAGTGTATGTTCTTCTCGTACATAAACATAATATGAGTAAGTTAAGCGGTTACGCGTAAAGAAGAATACTCGTGGCAAGCTGCAAACGCCGTTCATGCGCCGGTCGAGGACTTCTCTTAAAGCACTACACCAAAGCTATAAAAATATATTTTTTTTTCATTTTTACGTAAAAAAATATCAAGACAAAAAAAGGCAATACTAACCGAAGCTATTACACTCCACCCCATGCCATGCAACATGACAGCCGTCCCTGGTGACGTCAGCAGCCAGCGACGTACCGCGCACAATGCGGACAGCGCGTAGAAAAGTGAGGGATGGGATTGGGGGAGGGGGGTGGAATTGTGCCCGGGCTTAACTATGCGCACGTGTAGCGTGATAGCTCTTCCCCAGCATGGATCCCTTTTAAATGAGGTGTTTGGACTCGTGTACCAACAACGGAGGGTAGCAGGGCCCCATGTGACAAGCTGCTTACAGCCAACCCTTCCATCAACCCTTCTGACTCTACCCTGCTTTAAAGGGCCAGGCCCCACAGGCAACATTTTGCAGCCGTGCCGAGGGGACGGCGGGGAATGCCCCCCTCCCTCTCCCGGGCCAATAAAAAAATATAGTACGTTTGTATAACGTAACAACGGCAGAAGCGCGGATCAGCAGGGCATTATATCCGCAGTACGATCCCTAACTCTATAAACCCACACGACTCATTACACAGCAGGCTCGATGCGGTCAATAATAATAAAAAAAGTGGCACCTCTTTGTACGAGGAAATCAATATATGCCAGTTAACAGCAGAGGCGCACGTCACGAGGCTGTCGCTAAATACCCGGCAGGCATTTTTAAATTTGAAGCTTTATTTCATAAAATTTTACCAGCAGTAATTTAACAGCTTTACGCAACGTGTAAATGACAGCGTTCGCTGTAAAAACGCAGTTGTGACATTAATATATCATTCAGTATATTACCAATAAACAACCCTTTTCTCTCACATTTCCCCCTAAACCCTAATACACGCGTACGCGCATACACAAAAAATTGGAACACAAGCAAAAATGTGCAACTATTGTGGGTAGTGGAATTAACCGTATTTAATCGAGGTTATAAACGAAAAATGTACAGCAAAATTACAAATAACGTTCTTATTTGTTACATTAGCAATATAATTTTTTATCGTATCGTGTGACAAATACATGTCTCAACAAAATGCCAGAAGTGTAGTCGCAAAAGGATATTGTGAAAGCGCATTTAGTTGTACGATATCTTTCTTGGGACTCGAGCGAGTGCAAGGTGCGGCCATCTTTTGTTTGTATGGGTTTGTATAATGGGTGGGGTTGGAACTACATAGAGAAATAGAGATAAGGTAAGTGCACTTTACGTATCGTCGACAACAAGGTCATTAGAGACGGTGACACAACTTGGTACAATAACAGGAGTTGGGAGAGGAGTCGAACATGGCCTTTATTAAGGAACCAACCCAGCATTCGCCCGGAGCGATTTCTGGAAACCACGGAAAACTGAAATTAAGATGGCAGAAGCCGACGATCGAACTCAGGCCCTCCCGAATGCGAGTCCAGCGTGTTATCGTTCGAGAAATAGAGAAATACATCTTTCATTCCATTTCATACGATTTTGTCTCCTACCTAAACACAACATTTTTACGAAACTTACTTTTTATATTGTAATTATTTTTTTAATGTAGCGTTAAACTCCATTTTTTTAAATGAAACTGGCATGACAAGAATATTGGATTTTCACTTAGTCTACTTGGTATCTCGCACGAGAACAACATGTATTCAGTTATACCAACCGCCTGCAGTATTTCTGACGGTATGTTTACAAACTACATATCAGCTAAAAGAATGCAATTGTGGTTATAGTTTTATGTAGTATAGACCAACAATATTCCGGAATTAATTTATATTCGTATGAACACAGCATACCGAAACACTGATCAGCCTTAAGGTCATGCTCTCTAGTTTCTATATTTTAGCGACATTAATTTTTGACGCCTAAACGAGAGCAGATATCAAAAATTTGTCTAACAGTTTTGTTTAAAATCGTCTCATACATGTTGGCTGATTTTTTCCAAGGCAGTAAATAGTATGGTTTTAGCTGATTATTTAACTAACGAAATTCTGGTAAAACACTTTTTTGACGAAACCTGTAATTTCTTGCATTGAAAAAAAAAATAGCTATCATAGCAAAAACCATTTTAACAAAACTGCCAGACGGATTTTTGATATCTGCATTCGTTTAGTATTTAAAAAAAATTATTATAGCAAAAGCAGTATAAACTAGAGAGCATGGCTTTAAGGCGGCTGCCTGCCTGGCACTCTTAATGCGTGCGGCGTGTTCGGGGTTAAGTTTCTTTCAGAGATCAGTAAACGTGCGTCGGCAATGCTTATCTACGAAAATAAAACACAAGCCATACAACTTGAAACGCCACGCACACTGGTGGCATTACTTTAAAGCACTCAAACTTGGATAAAATCGGACTAGATCTGCTACTACATTGGACTTTGCTTCAGTGACGCAATCACCGCTTGAAGTCCCACAGTAAAAGCGTCACAGCGGGAACACTGCACGCGTATTTACGACTTTGGACGTAGAGGCGATGCCACAATACATGTGCCGCGTCAATTTTCGCCGTGCACACAAGCACACCCTTGTCGCGCTAGATAAGTCTCCATCACCACACTTAATTTGAATCTCTCTCTTAAATGTGTTTTTACGAACCGACAAGGTTTTCGTACGTTGCCTACAGTTGCCAGTGTTCTACTACTACTGTTAATACAATTTATGTTATCTACAGCACGAAAAATAGCTTCGTTTTCTCCCGATGTCTACAGTTATAATATTAAATGCCTATCCGAGACTGCAATGATAAGGATTTACATTTTAAATTATATTCGGCGGTGCTCTGTTACGTTTTATCATATTATGTTCCAAGATACATTTTCTGCGTCGAGAAAGATGACAACATTGCTACACGAATAAATATGTAGAAAAAAATTTAGATAGAAGTTTTTGTGTGTTTACTGTACATTTAAATTCTTTGTTCATAGTCAAGTAATTTTAAAAACGCTCTTAAATATCCCATAAAAATGTGGACCACACTGATATTAATAAAAAACCGTCAGTGGCGACATATACGTGTAGGTACGATAAGTACTTAGAAACACCTATTAAAATTTAACATGTATATGTATAACCCCATCCTTCCTTATTTCAGTGCTCCCATATAGCTCTTAAAAAATTAATAGATGTGCCACGTCGGACGAAAAATTTAGTTAAGCGTCCTAGTATGGAACTTTCATTTAAAAAGTGTAGGTTACTAAGACGGCTGCTGATCACACAATGCAGATACGCAATGTAATAGTAAAAAACATAAGGACCTACTATCAAACGCACAGCAGTTAGAAAAATGAAGTGTCAATCGTTCTGATATTGTATCCCTAAAGTCAATAAACAAACACGAATAAAAACATACAAAGTAACACGTAAACCAATAAAAAAATCATTCTGGTTTAAACCGCTATTCTGTGTGCTACACCTGGATCTTGCAGAAGTATTAGCAAATTTCGACACAGAAGTCGCAACACTGTAAAGAAGTTTTTGCAACCAATGATGTTCGAATTTTACTCTTAACTACTGCTCACATTTATGCACGTACAGTGAAAGAAAATATGTAGGAATAGATAGCTAACTCACATACGTCAGTGCCACCCATAGACATGAACTTAGCCATTCAAAATTGTTTTAATTAATATGCAGTTACGTATAATTATTTATCCCTTGTACCGAAATACAGAATCCGCGAAGATACCACCATGACCTAGCATTACAGGAAGGTTCGTTATAGAACAGAAACAAGACTTTTCTAACATCATTTTATAAAATGGTAAGTAATACTGAAAGTACGCCTAATCGCGATGTTATTAAAGTAAACTAAGTCCTTTCTAGTTTCACATTAAATTCAAAGGCACAGAAGTGTGGTTTGTATGGCGTGGCAAAAATATGGTCGAGTTTTTACACACACGTTGCGATATTTCATAAACGCCTAAGAATGCACTGCCTCTGCAGTCTGCATATTAGCGGGTACACATATGTGTGTCCTTGCCCATATATAGCAGGAGTATAAAACTAGGCATTACGTTAGTATTAAGCTGTAAGAAGAAACTACTACTCTGAGTTCGAATGGCAAGTGCGAATGGAGTAAGAAGTCACTGGCGAAATAAATCATAACTTAATAATAAAATAACATCATTTAGTTTTTACAGGCATCTTATGAATAAACTCGTTGGAATGCTTTATCTCCGTTACACTACGAAGAACGGCAAGAATGAGCTAGACCGCAAATTTAAATATATGGAATGTTTAACCGACACAAGAAACAACCATCAATTAACTGATTGAAACCATTTTCTACATCCTTAACACTGATTGGCCCTTGCCTAGTAACTCCCCCCTCCCCCAGTAAAGTGCGTTTTAATGTAGGGTAATTTCCATCACAAGTGCAGGGTACTTGAAACAAGCCATTCTAACTGACCAATTTCTCTGCTTTATCTTGATCTTTCTCTTAATCACACGTCCTATTTTCAGTAATCAAGAACATCTTTACTTTGCTTGAATTTAAGATGGGGAATGAACAGAGAGGGAGATAGTAGTACTTAAATCATCAATAAATTGAAATTGCTCCAGTGTCCGTCATGTAACTGAGAATAATAGATAATAATGTAAATGTAGTCGTAAAAACTTCGCCCCCCTCTCCAAAACTTCCCGACAACTTTCGAGTAACATTACTGTTGTATCCAAGCCAAAACAATCTTGAAATGGATTAGATCTAAAACAGTAATTCTCAACTTCCTTTGTTTCTTCTCCCCCATCCGCCGACGCAGCGGGTGAATTGTAGCCGAACAGTCACAAAAAAGGAAGCGGCAGTGAAGCCGTGCTCTCTCATAAACAAGTAGTTACTGCCGAGTAGTAGTCTACTCTGCGCCTCCGCAGTCCGCCTGGATGATATACTTCACCGCACAACAGGGGCGGGCCGCGGGTTGCCGGAACACCAGGCGCCCGCCAGGCTTTTCTGCGCTCAACAAAAAACAATGGGCTTCCCTCCCCTTATTTTCCGGCGCATCTCGGCAGCCGCCTGCCACCACAAGCAAAACAGTTTCAAAACCACGTCCAACCGTACCCAGTTCGCGGTGTTTACGCAAGACGAGCTGAACAAACCTCACTGCGCGCGAGATAAACTAAAACAGTGCTACTGCTAGGAACAGCTTTTATCAGATTTGATTCCGGCAGAACCGCACTTTCCATGCTCGTATATACAACTGTAGCATACATTCCACGAAAACCAACGTGGTTATGGTTTTATAGTTTCTCAGAAAAAGTTTATTGTAATTTATTTACAACTGCCTCAATAAGTAAAATGCAAACACATTTAAATGCCAAAGTAGGAAAATAAATTTTTAATAATTATTTTTAAAACGATACCCAACTTCCGGCGTCGTGAATTTGTGATTTCAGTTAAGCGGAGGCATCACATTTCAAAACAAACATTCTTGAACAGATATAGTTTGAACATAAATAACCACAAGTTTCTTTAATGTGAAATACATCCACAATATACGTACACAGAGCAAAAAAAACCTAGATGACACTGTGTTACATATCACGTGCCGTAAACTGTAGTGTACGGACATTATCCCAATCTACAGCTTGTCAAAGTTTGTGATGTGGTTATGGTGTATGAGGCAGTACAATGAAATGTCCATGCAGTTGTCAGGTTGCAACAGGCACGACAGCAGTCTATTATCATTTGTGAATACCTATCCTTATACATTGTACGTCGACTCCGTTATTATATCGATTGCAACCTGTGTACGTGTTACTTTTCTGACATCTTTGGAAATCTACCCGGCTCTGCTGTTTATTATTGATAGACAGCAAACTTGTATGTGTGTTACTTTTCGGACATCTTTGAGATATCTATTTCCATACTCGCACGAACCACCTATAATCACTGCTTACAACAGTCTGAAACATTTTTTGATCAAAGTTATGTCAAAGATTACAGAACATATGCGTCAAATTAATATAAAGTTTTACGCATAAATAATAGAGCAGAATGTTGCAAAATTGCACATAAATATTGCGGGAGAACAGTTATATTCAGAGGAACATTGAACGTTGCATGAACATAGGTCCGTAAACGCATCTTTTGTGTATTAGATGACGTACAAAGCATAATAAGCGGGCTGGATCATGTCACTTTGAAGTACTACATTAACAATGCATATCGTCCAATTAAGGGCGACTCACGCGCTATGCAGCCGCCAATAACAGCTCCACAGTAAAGTGACCAAGGCGGCACGCTATACACTGTACGTCATCTACTTTGAACATTTTCGAACCAATGTTCAGACATTTTCTGCACCTATGGCTGTCCAGACTGTCCCCAACCTCATAAAACTGACATGCAATTTTGCAACATCTGATACACGCGTAATATCTCACAAATGCACGGCTAGTCTGGTCAATTAAGCCCACCAGTTATCAAACGCCAATTAATAACAACAGTTCACTGTTTCCAGAATAGTTTTAACAGATCTAAGTTCGCAGACTGAATTTGGCACTAACGATAGAAGACGCAGCCGACCCTTGCGACTTTACCGAACAAAAATTGTATTCGTCTCTATTTGATATACTGTAAAGTCCGCTACTGAAATTTAAAAAAAAAATCGTTTCGTGACAATAACAGCTGACACACGCAGTCGCCTAGCCACCACCGTGCATAGCTTCCGAGATCAAGCGAGTTGGTGCAACGGTAGCACGTTGTACGCGCATTCCGGAGGACTCGGGTTTGATACCCGGCTCCGGCCATCCTGGTTTCTGTTTTACATGGTTTCCCGGAATTGCTCCCGGCGAATGCTGGGATGATTCCTAGAAGAAGAAGAAGAAGAAGAAGAAGAAGAAGAAGAAGAAGAAGAAGAGAAGAAAAAAAACAAAGTCTCTGTTATTGTACAAAGTTGTGTGTCACCACCGTCTCGAATGACCTCGTTGTCGCCGAGACGTAAATCCTAACTTATCTTACCTCGCTTCTGAGTCACCTTCCCAGTTGCTTGTCTTTGGTAATGGCGATATTTACAATGCACCCTACACACTTTAATTCTAAACGTAGTTTTAACTTCTTTACAATATTAATAACTATCAAAATTACTTATATAGTCAAATACCACAAACGTCCCTTTAAAGCCAGTGACTCCCCTCCTCTGCGTCTATAAAGGGTAGGGGAAACACCCTGTTGATGGCTCACGGATTGTACCTTCCGCGCAGGAGGAGAAACACCATGTTGAAGACTAACGTCATGTACCTTCCTAGCAGACCGTACGGCCCCATAATACAAAAATGTGTATAGTAATTTGTTGAAATTCTTACAATGTACATATAAACCTCGTATTTACGCTTGTGAGATGAAATATATCAGAAGAGTATGAAGCAGCGCCAGAACGAAGGACGGAGGGATCGGAAGACTTCGAAGAAAACTCTCTGATCAACATCATCCAGTATGGGTATACTGAATCGTTATTGAACTGTAAACCGACCACTCTACATCTTTCTGCCATAACGATCATATATAACATTAATTAGCGGGCCTATGTGCCTCGTTACAGAACGTTTTTGAAACGCAAAACTATAGACACATTATAGAGAGATCCATAATTTTGTGAAAGCTATTACGATATCATACATCACGATATAACGTAATAACGTTAAAGTCAACTAAAATATTCAAAGGTGTCCATTATGTAACTAGCGTATTTATTTGAGACAAACACTGTCATACCGTGTACATATCTTTGTTAACGTGTGGGCGTGAATTCACATAAGATCGTACCTGGAACTGATAAACGGCAATTTCTACCGTAACAGATTAAAGTACTACAGAAATGTATAGGTGGGCCACAAGATTCTTGAAAGGCGCGTCTAAAAATAAACTAAAATACTTCCAATTAAAAGAAGACTTGAAATTCTAAATTCAATTACTGGTGAAAATGAGTCATAATTACTTTCATTATTTCGTATCAAGACGAAGTTTGAAGACGCTACGCTTGATCTTTTCGCAAATTTTATCTTTTCCTTTTCTCGTTCCTCGACTCAAGAGCGTGTCTTGAAAAGCATTCGCATCTACCCTTTGTTTCCTTGCAAGCTACTTTCATTAAAAATACGAGGTCATAAATTTTCCCTTATTTTCTCCTTATTACGGAAGATTTATACGTTTATTCAGAACGCAATTTGCTTCCAACTCGTAATTCTGCCCTGAAGTGCATGAAATTTTACGGTCAATACCCCGCCGCAGGTAAATACCGTGTATTTTATCAAGGATGTAGCTCGTAGTGCCATGATTAAAGCACGCATTAGCAATACAGATTTCTACAGAAATATTTTTATTACATGTACAACTGTATATAACATTTATTAAAAAATATATCTTGGTACATGTATAAATTAACACTGAAAAAGTTTACTGAATTTCGCACGGATTTAAAAGACAGAAATACCTAAAAAGGGTAATATTCTAAGAACAAACAGTTTTTTTCCATGTTCATAAGCAAATATTTTACCAGAGACGCATTTCCCTTAGACTTTACAGTAATCTTTTGAACCTAAAACGAGGTTATAAAATTACAGAATCTTACTTATGCTCACAATAGTATCACAAGTTATTTTGTAAGATTAGCAGGTTTTTATGCTATTGACTTTCACATTGCTGAAAATTCCAGGAAACGTTTGTATCGATAACTTACGTACGACGCCCTCTTAACGTACCGTAAACTGGGTATACTTTGCACCAGCACGTGTAACTTTGCACCACCAAAAAATATATTTTATATTCTGATAGTTGAAAAACAAGTGATTGTACTGGATGGTATTAAATTATAATTTTTTTAAAATACCTAGTCGTGATGTGTCTTTATTTCACCAAACGACCTAGAATCAAATATATTTGGTGGTGCAATGTTACCCATGCTGGAGCAAAGTATACCCACTTTACGGTACACAACATTCCCGGTTTTTATTTCAGGCTCCGATCATACTAATTTCAGTTCTCCACTGTGTCCCGAAAGTGCTCCATTAGAATGCTGATAGATCACTACATAGGCTGCGTTTGTGGGTGTGCGTATGGTTTAAAGTTCAAATCGCGTTTCTATATTTGTGTACTTACAATATACTTGGTATTTTCTCACTTCCATAAACTGAGAAAGCCAAATTTTTAGGTCTAATAAAACGATAAGCATGCTCAATTTTTAAACTAACTGCGCAATAGTTTAAAGTGTGTATTCTTTACGTACACCAAGGCCAGTACTGGGAGTTTTAGAATGATTTTCGATAATTATTTTTGAAACGCTACCTAATAACCATATTGACGTATCGCCACTGTTACCTTAAACTGTCACTACCATATATGTATTTGTGCTGTACTTTTATCACAGCGATAAACCCAGAGGAACTTTCTTTAATATGATTTATGTACCCAAGTCAAAATCAATGAAATAATTTTATATTTTTGCGGGCGAACTGTGCATTTTCTAGAAAAAAGCTTACATATATTTGTGCATTGTATGACTGCCAACAGTCTCGAATTTTTGCCCAAAATATACTGTTAAAAATCATTAGAGTTTTTCCGCACCAATGTGAAAAATAATCCAAGCACGGCGATAGGTAGTTTCGTCAAGAAACTCAACTCGTAACGCATTCCAAAACAATTCAAGCGCTGACTAATATATCTGCGCTCGCTTTCTCATTAAAAATTTATAAACCAAATGTATGCTAAACTAACATAAGAACATTGCTGCATATTTTGCACAAAAAATAAAATAAATATTCGCTTTTTAAATTCTATTTGCTAGAAAATATCTTACGGTAACCTTGTACAGTGTGCCAGGTTCGCCCTCTACGTCAGCTCGCTCGCTTCTGTATTATATAACTTCTGGTAGGCGGCACCCTTTACGCGATGTGACAACAAAAACTGAAGACAAAATCACTGAATACTTGTTACTCTCACTCATAACTTATTCAGGAGCAAAGAGGAACCAGTAAGAAAACAACAAACAAATAGAATCAGTTATTAGGTACATAAATTCCACAAATCTATTTTCTTGTGTGAACAACGTTAAGTCAGTGACTCGTATTTTTAAAGCCATACTTTTTATAAAAATCGTATACATATATCTCACTCGTAAAGTTTCAGCACTTACGTGAACGTACGTATGATTACTTTTAATGACCTTCGAAGTAACACGACTTATTTCTGATATACCCCATTCAATTAGGAACGAAAGACTTGAGAATTTCGACACGCAGTAACCGAAGTAATGACTCCTGATTCTTAGTAACAGCATGTACTGAATGCCAATGTTTAATCCCCGTCTTATTTACTACGAAATAGTTCATGCGTTTTTTATGTTATGGAGGAAATAACGTACGTAATGTATCAATTTGTATGCAGCCCGTTTGGTAAGCATTTGAACTGCGTGAGCGTATAACGAGTTGGGGAAATCGCGAAGAGGGGGAAGGACACCCTGTATAATCGCGTTGTTTGCGCTGCTTAGGGCTGGGATGATGATTATAATAAGAGTATCGGACCGTCAGGCTGAGAGCTTCAAGAACGAGGCGAATTTGCATAACCGCGCACGACGGGATCGTGTATATGCTCGTGTTGGGAGCATCAAACCTTCCTCCTCAACCCCCCGCCAACCACTAGGATCCAACGAACTTCACCCCAACTCTTTCGGGTAGGCGAGGGTAGCGGAGGGGGGAGATCGTCGTAATAGAATGGCGGCTGAGCTCTATCGCAGATCCAGAGGCGCCCGAACTTGCAGCACGAGACTATATACAAGCTGCGAGATGAAAATGTAATTGTGCCCGCCCCGGGAGAGATCGTCATTTAGATGGGGCGCCGCCCGGCGAAACCAAATATTGACGGCGTCGCGACAAGTCGTCTCACAACACGACACCCTGACTCGCTTGTTGGCACGGTACAGCCCTCACGCAAACCAACCAAACAGTCGTGGTAAAGGGGTAAGTTGTGAGCGGGATTTGGAAGGTTTCTTTCCTTACCGCGAGCATGCGCACGAGAAAAACAAATTCGTAAACTTGACAGATTACGAAGTTTAAAACACACGTATATTAATAATGAATTGTTAAGACTACGAACAAGATAAATTGTAATTACCCAAGAGAAAATAATGGGGAGGATTTACCTGCACCTGTTGAATGGTTCAGAAAAAAATTTTCTCTTAAGGGGCTCGCCTCGTGGCACATGTGTTTGTGTGAGTGAGGTGTGGTGCTAAGGGCGACGTCGTATGGGCCATACAACGGTACGTCGCCTCTACGCTTAAGGCGTGCAGTCTTCGCGAAAAAACAAATTTCCTATGGGACTTTAAGTGGTGACCCTATAGTTTTATTTACAAAATCACTTTACTTAAGTCCAATGCACTAACCTTAAGTGGTTTCACGTGTATCCGGTTAGTATATTTTCCGTTATAGCAGCCTGAAAACCCCGTTTTAACCCATTGACGTGCTCTAAAAGGGGATTTGTAATACGCGTGTTGACTTGAAAGAACTTAAGGGCAGTCGTCTGAAGTGTGTGTCCTTTTCGTAGAGAAACGGCGTGAACACACGTGTATTAGTTCAAACGTTTTCTTCAAACACGCTGCAGTGTGATTTTATGGCAACAAGGCGGGCCCCTTAATAAAGCGCTTCTAGTAAGCGTACATTCAACCACAAAACTCGTGCCAACAAATTTGACAGTAGACGTGTAAGTGATTCCTTGAATACTGACAAGTGTTGATTGCTGTGGTGAGATTATTAAGGGCGCGGGTACCGCAATTTTCATCACCATTTTTTTATTTTTTATTTGTACCAGATTTTTTTCTTATTTTAAACACAAAATGTGACTAAATTTGGCTCTTATGGAATTTTTTTTATTTCTCATTGTTTTCGCGTAATGGCTTGTTAAAGACATATTTTGCATGTTTCCGTTTTAACGACTACACTAAAACCAACTGATATACCAAACTAAAAAAAAAATACAGTGAATAAAGACATTGCAGGCTAGAATGACATGCTCATAAAATTAAAGAATAAAAATTATTTGAATTTAACAACAATGCTGAAACTGAAAATAACCATTTAAAAAATTCAATTCTTTAATACAAATCATTTTTATTCTTTAATTTTATGAACAAGTCATTGTAGCCTGCAGTGTCTTTATCCACTGTGATCTTTTTTAGTTTGGTATATCAGTTGGTTTTAGTGTAGTCGTTAAAACGGAAACATGCAAAATATGTCTTTAACAAGCCATTACGCGACAACTATGAGAGATGAAAAAATTTCATAAGAGCCAAATTTAGTCACTTTTGTGTCTAAAATAAGAAAAAAATATCTGTTACAAATACAAAATAAAATAATAATGATGAAAATTGCGGTAGACCACACCCTTAAACGACAGTACGAGCTTACAGTTACACAGACAACTCATAATAATAGGCCTACACAGAATTTGGTTCGAAGTGGCGAAACTCCCCAACATTTTAAGGGTCGTAAATTCCAATTATATCGTGATATGTTAACATAACCTGCAAAGCCTACTGTGCACAATTGCGGACACTACCATTATTGCAAAAATAAGTTTAGAATATGTATTTTGATATTTAACTTACGAAATTGCAATGGCAACAATTTACTGCTTTAATACAGATGTATTGGTGACTACAACAAGTATATAAAATTACTGCGATGGGGGGGGGGGGAAAAGACCAGTTTTCTAGTCAATAAATTTAAGTGCAAAAACATTATATACAGACGAAATATTTGTGGCATTTCAAAGAAAACACTTTCCAAAAGCTTTCCGAAGATAAAAAACTTCATGGGGACAAAAACCTACAAAACAAGCACACAAAATAATTCACGTCAAATTTAACCATCAAGAGTGTAAATAGGCAATCTGCAATAATCGCAGCCTGGCTACCTAATAACGTACCAGAAACTATCGCAGTATTCCTCCTATATTTTGAATCTTTCAACTGTCCTTATAATCTTGCAACTTACGGAAAGCCTCCTCTAATATGCAGATATTAAAAATACACTCTCGATCTCCCCGGTGATACTGTTTCCGGTAATACGCTGGAAAAAATGTTCTGTCCGAAAAAAATTTCGAAGATAGCCTACTAACCTTGATTAACATATGCTAAAGCACAGTTTTCTAGTGATATATTCCGCAGCATAACGAAATCGTTACACACTCGAGGAAATGTTCCGATTTAGTATTTAACATGCAGTAAGTAGAACAGACGGAATGATTTAATTGTTATAGATACAAAGTTTAAATGTTCTACCTCATGCAAATAGGATGAATAAAACAGGACAAATCTCACAATATAATGTTGAATGACAGGAAACATAAAAACGTAGTTAGAAAAATCACGTCAAATATAAAACATGGCTTGCAAACTCACGGATCACGTTGGATTCACTGTAAAACATCACGTCACGGTGGTTTTTTAGCTACCTTGACCATTTCTGTCTCCTTATTTGAAGCAAACGTCCGTTTCTGCCCCTTATTTAAAATAAACTACTATTTCTGTCCCCTTATTTAAAACGAATGCATACTCTACAACCATAAACTCAATGTCAGGGTTATTTTTCGTACTCCTAGAAGTGCTGCCGACCCACAGCTCTGGCATGAGAAGGGATATATACATTTAAAATGTACATTAAATATGATGTGGCTAAACATCAGTCGAACTTATCTGCCATTACCGAATTTTTTTTCAGCTCTGTACTCGCCACACTGATATAGGGTGTGTAATACTGTTTTTTAAATTCCATGGAAATTACTAAGAAACAAGCATTTACAGTGTCAGAAAACACGCCACAGCCTGCTCATAAAATTATTTCCACGCTTTTATTCCTGAAGCAATATTTTTTCTCGCTTCAATGCAGAAAATTGTTCCTGTCCGCAAGCGATATCTTCAAAGGTCACAGAGCCCAACAGTATATAATTTAACCTTGCTCTCGCTAGGACAGCAACATACCTCGATAAGTATTCACACAAAGCATTCAGAAAGTAAAGTAACTAATACCAACCACTGAGAGCGTGTTGCAATACGCGTTACCAACATATGCACTAGTACAGCGACTTGACAAAAAAAGACCGACGTATGGTGTGATGTCATGTATGTATGGAAAATGCATTAGCAAGCAAGCAAGGGGTATCGAGCTTTTGTTTTGCTGCTGTGTTGCTGGCGGAACGCTCATAAATAACGGTGTGATAGGGAATAAAACGAGGTGGTACTCTCTGGTCCAGCGACGAAAGGGGAGAGGGTAGGACTTCCTTTTGTGCGAATACGAGTCGATAAAAAATACCGCAGGCATTTTTCATAGGAGAAGGGGACAGCATGGCGAACGGCCAGGGAAAGGACTAGAGAGAGGTGTTGGCTGCCTGATAAGCGGTTAAGTCAGGGGTCACAGAAACTACTGCGTCATGCGCGTATTTCATGTGGAGCGATGGCTTGTGAGTTAGGGGGAGGAAAGGCACGGTCATTCAAGAAGGAAACGGCCGTCCGTCACTGACTCTTATGTCTGCTTTAAGAAAAATATACGTCGTCGCCATCCACACAAAACCATGGCTTAGATAGACTGTTCAACAGCAAACAACTCAATACAATCCAGAACTATCACGACAATAGATGAAATCATTAGCGTGTGTATGCTACTGAAGACCTAACAAGAGAGACAAACAGCTGCCATTTGCAAGGTAGACAGAAGTGAGAACTTCAGGAGACGTCAGCACCGAATTCGGCAATAGAAAGGGAATCAACAAAGGCGACAATGTTAGGGCGTCTTATAACTATGTCGCCTCTATGCGATGAGCACTAAATTGGCGCGGTATTTTGAAGGTATTATTTAATTTTCCTACAGGACTTTAAGCTTTGGCCCTGTAATATTACTCGTTAGAAATGTGGCGTTAAGATCAAGCGAAAGGTTGTATCTCTCTATTATACGAATCAGGTTCATGCGTATATTAGCCTACTAGTTAATATATTTACGTATAGCAGTCAGTAAGGTCTCGGACGTTATTAATTTGCTTGGTCACAAGGCGATATTTAATCTTCAGAAAAATATAACTATACACAAAACGACAAATTTTGCAGGACCTTAAATTATACAATAAACAGTCTCTACCAAAATCATATATAAAAAACGCCGCTTCAAACAACACAAATTAAAATACATTATAGACAAGTGGATTTACCGACAACGTGTAATCTTCAGGACATACAAGAAAAAAACATTTAATACACATAATTTCTTCTGTTTGCTTACGTTTATAGCGGGACTTTAAAATTCAAAATGGTCTTTGACTTTTCAATGGCACCAATCCAAACTTCGTTGAAGCTGGGGAAAACTATTTGGATCCATTCACTATGCAAACTTATAGACAAAAAGTGAGAAACGTACTGCTCTTAACAAATAAATTATTGAGAAAATAATAATTTTGTAGTTTATAAAAAACGTGAGCCAATTTGTATTACAGAACCTATTAATAAGTACGGATGCTTGAAGCAGCTGCTATTTAAGAAATTTTGCCAAAATTGTGTTGTTAATATATCTAAAATATTTTACCAACAATCTAAAAAAATGTGTGTAACGAAAGAATGTTATAAATAAAAATGTTTCATGCCACGTTATTTATCAAGCCTTTTTTACGTACAGAACTAATTTGGTTTCAAAAAGTTATCTTTAAAATAATTTATCTATTGAGAAGTGATTCATTATGATACTGATTCCGTATTTAAACTCCATAACAGCACACGCGCAATTAATTTAGTACACATAATAATGTCACGAGACAATTCAACAAGTTAATTAAAAGTGCAAACCGGAACACGCCACTAGTAAACTAATTACAAAAAAAGGACGATGCGTGTATATCGGTTTGAACATCACAATGGCTTCCAGCGCGCTGAGTGACTGAACTTTCGAAGGAACGCAATTTGTCAATAGCAATGGAACAAATCGGGACGCTCATCACCAGAATTCTTCAGCATGAAATTACTGGCACAAAGCTATTACATTTATAGCACACATGAAACAGTATACATTTAATTCAATATTAAAAACTAAGATGTACTCTTTCCTTCTGTACTTTGTATCGTCTGCTAACATCAACATTCAAATTTTATGGTTAGATACAACACGGATTACCGCCACTGACACATCTGCTCCCGCTGAAACAGCCCGACATTCCGAACAGACAGAGGTTTAGTTCCAACCCGGACGCTAAATCTCAACTAGCAATTCACTGGTCAGCAGCTTCAGCAGAAAAAAAAAGTACCGCTCGTAAGTAATCTCAGTTGCTATGGCGGTGAGCAGCTAAACCCGCTTCTCCACAGGGGAAGTTTTATATCCACGGTACTCGTGCGCCCGTTACTAGAGTGAAGCAGGGCTTGTAAGGCGAGGGATAGGCCATCGTCAGCCTCTCCTGGTGACACTTGAGCCCTAGCGACATGCAATTTCCTGCCGACCCGGCCGACAACCACGAGGCCCCGGCGACAGATTTATCGCCCGGTCACTCGCTTCCTGGCGACACCTTGCGCCTCCAAGAGAACTTGCCCTTCCCCTCATCTTCCACCTTCTCCCTCTTCCGCCCGCTACTTTATGCGAAACATTGTTAGTTTTGTAGACGTTACTACGGACTACATTAGCCTGAATAATATTCCAATAAAGCGTGTCTCAAAGTCGAAATTTGCACATTACGGCAGAGTACACCCAACGAAGACCAACGGTCTGACCGAAATGAAATAAAAACACTTAAAAACAAATGAAAATTCTTTATTTTCAAGACAATTTATATATACACAAATAAGTCGTTTTCTGATTTTGTAACCTATAGCAAAATAGCCCGTGATATATCATATTAATGCAAAATATTTCATTTCAGCAAGTCCTTCGGTTTTCGTTGAGTATTTGCTCTTAGTTGTAACATGATAATTTTGCCTTGACATGTCATTGAAGGGATACTATTAAAATAACATTATTTTACACGAATTTAAACTGAAATCATGCAGAAAATAAATACTCATTTTTATATCTATACTAGGGAGTTACGAAACTATAGGGACGACACAGCGTGCACGTTACATCTTAGCCTCTGGGCGTCACTGAACAAATCCGCAGTGTAACGACCACATGATTATTCACTTTCGCCCTTTTCAGCCGCGAAACAAAGTTTTTTAAGGTTACTGGGGAAAACCTGACAACGATATACTTAAAGTGTATAGGATGTTCGGGATAAAATAAGTACTCACAAAAGCCCTGCTAAATTAATTTTATTTCCGCTAATTCGTCTCTTTCCGCGGGTAACGGCTAACAACAGGAAATGCCTAACCTCTCTGGACACGTCACTTGACGTTTTCGCGTTTAAGATAAATTGTGCAGACAGTAGGAACCTATATAGTCTGATTTTAAAAAGTATGTTAATGAAATATAATACAAATATGTCGATTTCGGTTGATTTTATTTCTGTATTGTATTTAAATACACGGAAATACATCCAGCAAATAGCTGCCAACCACACAAGTAGTAAGATAACTATTGTTGATGATGAATTAAATGCAGTAACGGCTGGTGATATTTCTTTTTCAAAGGTTAACTCTTTAGTGCTCACTTTATCCGCACGGTCTATAACGTACTGAGTGCTCGCAGACATAACTCACGCAAGTTGAACAGCTTACCGGGTAAAAATCTATCGATCGAAGCTCTGCGTACTGCTCGGAAGCCATCTATGGAACAGATACAAGCATCTGAACACCACATGAGTTACTCGGAAACAACACTTGTTTACAAACACGAGTTAGCAGCTTGCCTGATGATTTATTTTGGCGCAGCAAAGCAGCACAAAGCTGTCGTGCTCCTCTGCTGCCAGCAAGCCACATTCCCATCGCAGAGTTCCACGTAACTTTCCACAATGCCGCGGGCAGGCTGCGAAGTTACGATGCAGGCGCCATGCGGTGCGGTAAAAACGACCGAATGTGCAAAACAGACCATACGCCGCGAGATAAAATCGCCTGCCTCGCATGCAGCAAAGAAGAGGAAAAACAACGACACCTCGGATGAAACACCCATGTATTCAGGCTAGTATCGGAGCAGCTGTCGACCAGCGTAGTGCGGCCAGTGTATGGAAATGCCTTGCGAACACGACATTTTTATCCCGCGTGACAGCAGAAAATATCGGCAAGTGTTATCTGTACCGCCCGCGGCAAGGAAATGAGAGAAAGCGTGCGTGCAGCAACCTCATTTATTTTTCCTTCGCATATCCGAGCACGTTTTTCGCGACATCAGACTTGAGCTGCGCACGCAATTTTGTAATCTCCGTGCATGTAACAAATGCCAACGTTAAACACTGCATTAATTCTCACGTCGCTTTCATTAATAAAAAAAAGTCCATAGCCAAATGCCGACACTTTTTTTTTGCCAGTTTTAAGTAACAAGGAGCGGAAACAACTTTTTGAGTGCCCTGTTATTAGCAGTGGTTACGTTGAATAACTGCTTGCTGGCCGTTAACACATCAGTCATTATATTTAATTTTATTATTTCAAGCATTTTTTTAATTCTCAGAAGAAAAAAAAGTTAAATCTGCGATTATACAGCAAATATATTTACTTGCTCAATACAGGCATCACGATTGTGCACTTCTCTTACCAATTGCTAGCATTTTAAAACTGTACATAAAACGTAGCCTAAGATTGCCCAGATATGACAGATACGCCTTGTTGTGGTAGCATTTTCTAAGCAGATAAATTTCCTAAGTGTTTTTATGTCGACAGATTGTAACAGACGGTGGCCATGTTGTCTGTCATACACATATCCCTAACTCTGATTTGACAACTGTATAACGATGCAAAACAAAAAGTTGAATATTGAAATGTAGATAACGAGCTTCTAATAAACGTTACATATTTCAAGGCACAGTCTAAAGTATGTTTTCTTGTAATTGATAACAGATACTGGTAACTCTTCTGGTAGAAAAAATAACGAACATCCAGCCATGTTACAACACGGTTCATGAGATGAGGCTGTGCTACAGATGATTTAGCCTGATAAGCCTACATCTCTTGGGTGTCTACCTTACGTAAACAAAAGCGCTATTATAAAGTTGGTAATAATTAGTGTTCAACAGCAGAACTTATAATTATGACCCTGAGATTGAAACCCGAAACAGCAGTCTCAAGATGTAATTCAGAATTGTTCATCCCGAGTCGTACCTATTCAAATAGAGCTCAAAAATGTCCTGCAAGGGAAAGACATTTCAGTTTAAGCCAAAAGAAAAACACAACTACTCCTACCCATAATATCATGACATTCGTGAAACTGTGAGCGTTTAAGCAGAAAAAGGTATATGATGCTCAAGTACACGAAGAAAGCAGATCAGTCTTGGCGACCACGTGACCTTTTGAATAACAAAATTATCAAATCTGGGATTTCTGCCCCTCTAGAACTTTTTCTTGTGCGCACAAAATAGAGTTTGACGAATCTAGTACAGTAGGAGAATAGAATCATATTAGAAAAAAAAATTAATTATGGCTGAACCTAGTCTGATTGCAAACTTTCCGATACTTTGGTGGGTTTACTTTCAGTTCAAATGAGTGCATATGTCGCCTAAACTGCTTTTTCGACAATTTTTAGTTAATAATATTGTTTTGTAAGTATATATTCTATTGTGTATATAATATTATCAACTTGTTATTTATTTTGTTGAGCTTCATTCTTAATGACGTTTCAAATTAAGTTAAATATTTTTGTTTAAAACTGAACACACCCACATATACAGGATGTTCCGGGAGTAGATGTCAATAGAAGCTCGTGATAGAGGGACCCATAAGACCTACCAAACTTGTATAATCCGACTCGCAACAGTCTAAAAGTTGTGAATTTTTAAAGAAAGTTTGGCTGTACTCTACCATGAGCTAAGCATTTATTGAAAGTGGAAAAAGTAATGGTCCATGTGGAACGAAATTCGTACACATCAAAGATGATTAGTGTCGTCACACTTAAAAACACATTTCACGTCACTGAGAGTACAGCTTTTTTGGGTAAAAAAATCACTTTCACAAAAGTTGTGTTTGGTTCTGAAAGATGCCTCTAGTTTACGCGAAGTAAACAAATATATATGGGTCACATAAATGATCACCCGCCATTGGAAAAACTACCCCATAGTTAGTATGACCAATTAATAAGTAAAAACCAGTATTTGAAATTAGCAAACGTTGATGCAGTAAATGTGAAAACAAAATGTAATGTAGAAGATTCACACAATGGAAAATCAACTATAAGGTTGAAATTAGTATGCGAGTAAATAATTACACGTAACTTTATTGAAATAAAAATATTACATAATGTTTGGAATTATTGAAATGTATTTTGAATGCAATGTGTTTAATTTGTGAGGATAAAATAAGATATTAATAAAAGTGATAATAGTTACTTCACTAAAAAAAAAAAACTTTATATTATCGAAATGGAAAGTTGATATATTTTTCTTATTTTATACATAAATTGTGATTTAATTTTCCTCTTAAGAAACTTTTGTATAGTTAAATCAGCACAGTTTGTCCTAATGCTTGCACAAATAAATAACTTTATTTTTCCCCGTATAACACAGTATTTCCTGCAAATACGATTACATTTACGGACATACAAAAATCGTTTCATGAAATTCTGCGTTTTTAGTGATAAAAAGGTCAGAGTGGATTCTTTACTCCTAATAAGTGAAAGTCACAAATCTCGTAGTAAGGTATGAAATGTCTAAGAAATTAAAAAACACAACAGTCTGCTGGCACTGCCAGCTAAACATAATTATGCGGACAATAAACAGAAATCCCGCTTTTGTACAAAATTTGTTTAGAAATAAACATCAGTAAGCTTTATTTATTTTTTAAATTAACCCTCATAAGCTATCGTCTTTTATCCGTACATCCAACATAACGGGAATAAAACTGCCCTAAAAATTAACAGTAAAATTAAAATTGTCTTAAATAAAACAAAAATTACGAGACACTGAGCAAAAAATCTGAATAGTGACTAAAAATTAAATACTCACATAATAATATCATTCGAATTTAAAGAAATATATTTTTAACGTGATTTTCAAGGTAGCGCGGTTCTCATTATATTCACTTTACGGACTTGAATACATACGTTCACAATTTATTTTTTTATGTAGGCAGATAAATTAAAACACTCCGTCCTGAATAATACTTTATAGGTTAACTCCGTCCTGAATAATTCTTTATAGGTTACTCAACTGTGAAGCTTGCAATTACATTAACATACATCAACAAAAACAATTGGCTTGAGGATGACGACTCATTGGAACATGTTTATTTTTCGAATGACAGCCGATAAAATTTCAAGAAAATAACACCGACAGTTACCATTACTGCCACATGCCCAACAACCCTCTATACCATCACACTATACGACTCTTAACACACTGATAATATTCACACGTATTTAAAAACAGCCATATACAAAATACTGTATTGTGATTGACAGATTTTGGCTATTATCATGATACATATACTATAGTACTATGTCTGTTACAATTTATGGGAAATGCCTGCCGGGGAGCCCACGCGACCGCAAAGATAGGATTTACACATTTAATTAATTCGGTGGGACTCGGTCTCATTTCACGATATCGCTTTTGGACGAAAGCCATTTTCTGCATTGCGATGAGGAAACTATTGCTACAGGAATAAGAATATTGCGAATTTTTACTCTGCATTACTTTCGTTTTATATTTTTTGAGCATCCCTATGACCCCCCTCCCTTCCCCCTGGCATCAGTCATTGCTCTATACGCGCTAGTCGAGATATGTAACTTTTAACTCCCTAGTCCAGATAAATCGTTCATATACGTGGTCGTAAGCAACGAACGGCTTGTTTCCAGGCGGAAAAAAAGGGGGAGGGACTGTCTCGCCGAGGCATCAACGCCAGCGCTCAGTTCAACTCAGATCGAGGGCTGACGAGGCTCTGGCAGAACTCCCAGGAGGTTCGTTAGCGCCGTGCACGACGACATAAATAAAAATTAATTACTTAATGCAGGGCGAGTGCCAGCAGGGGGAGCGGCGAGGCCCGGTCCAATCTTCGCTAACGAAATTAACCCTCCTCCCCCTCCAACAACCACTCCTTATCGCCAGCAGAGAGCTGGATCCTTCTCTCCTCGCCTTCATTAGTTTCGCGAGAGGGCGAAAGAGGTCGTGGAAATGAGAAGGTTTGTGGAAGGAGGAAAGAGGGCAGGGTCGCGTGAATGGACTATGCTGGAACAGGACCAGCTTGCTGAAGGATAACCTCTCTCCCCCTTCTTACGCGCGCCGTGGTAAATTTTACTTTGGAACCACGTCAACAATGCATTAGGGGCATCGACCACTCGAGCTCACCCTCCGAAAGGGGAGAAAAATGTCACGGTCCATTATCCTTCTCAACAACCCGAAAGAAAAACATCTACTCAGGATTTAATTGTGTTGGGCTACCCAAACAAAATAACCACCCCGCACGTCGGGAATTCTCTCTGTTTTTCCTAGATTTGTGCTAAAATATTTGCATCGAATAAGGTGCCGAGTTACTATGCGGACCGATTCCGTTTGACGCATATTATGTAGCTATTCTTATCCACCACGGCAAGGAAAACTTATAATGTCTTTGAATGTTTCTTGCAATGGGACAGAATGACAAACTGTATTAATGTGGACATACGCCATTGCAATATTTTGTCGTCCCAGAAACCTTAGATCTAAGATATCCACAATAATACAGTTTGTCAAGGAAAACTTAAATGCTGATATTGTTCGGTATCTCTGCTCAAGCATATGCCAAATTCGCGATATTACTCGGTTAAAGGGATTTCATTGTACTTAACTTACCAAACGACGATTCACTGGGCCCGTTATGTTACACTATTTTATTTAGGTTCAAGGTCGTTTCAAATGTGAATAGCCACTCTACAGCTGAACTTTTTAACTATTGGCCAGACATATTCTTCACAGTAGATCACGACAATTACAACAGTGTGAGATGACTCTACAACCACTTCTAGTTTAGTCGGCTGTCAGAAGTTAACCTGAGTTTTGCTGGCCCCAGCCCACTGAATGTCTATTTTCTATTAAAATTGCAATGGCGTATCAGTACTAAATCGCATACCGATAAATTATGCGAGCAAATTTACAGCAATGAAATGTCAGTATGTGGAGCATCACAGTGGAATTACTCCAACTTCAATACATTTTGATAGCTTCGAGGGCATTTACTTTATTATTTAGTAATATCAGTTAGTACCGGTACCAAGAAAACTGAACATGAGATTTCAATGTCAAGATACGTGCAGTGTTCTGTCTTGAATTGACAGATAATTTTATCACGTGCACACAAATATCCCTTGTAACTATTAAAAATTACTTAAGGGGGCTGCCTACCAGAGTGTTAAGTCTCAGAAACGATGAAGCTATAAAAGCGTATTTGAAGCGAGCATGAAATGTCGCAATGTCACAACGAACCAAGTGCTGAACTAGCGTGCTAGATTCCCGCCTATGCATTTCACTATGGAACTTTAAGCGGTGACCATACAATTTTACTGCTGAAAATCTGTATCTAAGTTCAGTGAACATCTGAGTGTTACATACATTCGGATATGAAAGTGCGGCAGCCTAAATATGCCGTTTTTAATGTTGAAGGGCTTAGACACTGTGTTTTAATGAGCATGGTGTCTTAAAGGGTATTGATCCCTGACAGATCGGTTTTACGGTTTTTCCTATAAATCAGGGAATAGAGACATTGGTTTAATTTTTTCACGCTGACAAGGCATAGTTTATTGTTTCATTCACTTTTTGGAATCTATATGGCATTGTTTCTGTTAATATTGCGGCGTCTGTAGTCGCTCCCGTAAATAAAGCAATATTTCCTATTCGGCTGTTTCCCGTTGCAAAATAATGAAAATATTATGGTTCCAGCAATTACAGAAAATCGATTAAGTTTGTATCTATGCCTTGTCGTGACAAAAAATTTTGATACATCGACTGGAACAGAAGTTATCGAGAAGAAACAGACAAATCCAAGGTAGTAGGGATCAATACCCCGTAAGGGTGCCGCCTACCCGCGTGTGAGAGGCTCAAAAGCGACAGAACTGTAAGATCGACCTTGAAGTACGCATCAAATGCCGCGTAGCCTCAACGAGCTAAGCGCTGAACTAGCGTGCAAGGTTCCCGCTGAACGGTTTTTACTATAGGTAGAGGTACGTCAATTTCGCGGATTCATCTGGCAGCAGCCTAGACTTGTCAGTCCTATACACCCACTGGTCACACTCCGTTATATATTGGCTTACAACCGTACAAGCAGATAGCAAGCTATAGCACTTCGCATTATTTCCTTATTTACTACTGGCTTGCAGTAGTCAAACGCGTTTCGTAACAGCCGCCAGCAAGTCACAGACATGACAATGAAGTATACATAATTGGCGTTCAACCTGACCTGGAATGTATCTGCGAAATTTACGCACCTCTAACTATAGGGCATTAAGCGGTGACCATATAATTAAATTGTTGGAAAGTCTGCAACTAAGTTCAGTGCAGGTCGCAACCTGAGTTTCACAAACATCCGGTTAGAACATTTTTAAGTGCGGAAGTCTTAAAGGCCGTTTTTAGCCACGTTGGAGGACTTAGAAACAGTGTTTTTAATGAGAGTGGCGTCTTAACAATGAGGTTCCGACCTTTTCTGACGTTTGTTTTCTTTTCGAACGTTGGTACAACGGGCACACGTGGAATATTTTCGTAGAAAAAACCTGTTTACGAACAAACTGCAACGCATTTGAAGAGTGAGGTAGGCGGCCGCCTTTAACAATGATATTCCAACTTTGTCCGAATTGTTTTCTCTTATTTACACTGACAATGCGCACACGTGAGATACTTTCGCAAATAAAATAAAACGTGTTTACGAAAACACTGCAAAGCATTTGAAGCGCGCGGTAGGCGGCGACTTTACGTTACATGAAACTGAATGTGCAAATGTTCGGCATGTGCAGTCAATACGGCGCACTCCTGAATATGTGGTTCAGGATAAACTCAAAAAGGCCCGCTTAAGTTCTATTTTCAGCCAATTCGTATACTTTCCGAGCGTAACGGCTAATAACGGGACATGTCTAACCTCTCTGTGCACGTCATTTAATGTTTATGCGTGTAAAATAAATTGTGCAGTCAGTATGTATCGATAGAGTTTAATAAAAAAAAGTTTATTATTTATATTAAATACTATAATGTCGACTTCGGTTGACTGTTTCTTTATTGTTGTGTTTAAACAGGAAACCCACGGAACTATATTGCGTAATTTCGCAGCCAAACATACAATCAGTAAGGGAACTATAGTTAACGTAGAATTATATGCAGTAACGACTAGTGATATTATTTAAAGGTTAAATTTTTAGTGCTCACTTTATCCCGAATTACCTATATGCGTGCGAACACTGCAATACCCTCCCCCTTCCCTCAATCTAGTTACTACCGCATACTCGTACATGAATTGTGGCGATGTTCAGTAGACCAAGATATTACTCTTCTGAACCCTATTATTTCGTATATTCTTCTCTTCTGTTCCTTTTTTTTTTTTTTTTTTCCTCCATGCGGATGACAAAATAGTGCTCTGTCTTTCTTATACTTCAGTATTGGTCTATCATTATTTGCTTACTCTCTTTTTTTATTTCCACTTCAAACAAATTTTATATACCGTACATGACTGAGATCTACCCGTTCTACACAATATCTATGCTCATCCGCTATTCAGATGTTCGATTTATGATTTTTATGAGGCCTGCGGTAACCTAAAATGTATACTTATTGCTACCCAGCACTGCTGATAAGCGGTCGTGTTTTGTTTGTTCAGTGAGTCGGGTTGCGGTTGCCACCGTACTCCCATTCACGTACAGTCAAGACACAAAAAATGCATTAAAATTCCGAAGGTATCCTACGTTACCGTAACACTTACCGCAAATCTTCTGAACAAGAATAACTCTCGGTCAATGCTTCTCGTTGAAAATAATTTAAGATAAAAACACAATACGTATTAGCCCAGAGTACTACAAACAACATTACCACACCATTACTAGAGAAAATATATCAATTTTATTTTGTATTTTTCATTACGAAACTTACAAGTGGTTAACAGGGGGTTCCGTTTACGAGGGCATGGTACAAAATTCAACGCTAAAACCATTAATCTTTAACTGTAGGTTTTTTTAAAGCCAGTTTGAGAAAATTAAACAATAGCAATCCTAGACAATAGTTTTAACCAACGTTTTAAACTAAATTGTTTCCAGTGTTACGAAATACTAAGGCACAATCTCTGACGCCGGAACCTCGTGCATTTAACTGCGGCGCAAGAGATCACATGTAACGAATTATAACGTTGCGTCAAAGTCGAAATTTGAATGTTCTGCTGGGGCCATGCAAATAGTGAAAACTAGTTGACTTACATATGTGAAATAATTCACAATGACATAGTATACTATGGGCAACGTATTAAAACATTTGAAACAATCCCGCAAACTGTTTTTTGTATTTTTAAAAATTGCTCAATTTGCAACTTTTTTTGTACTTTGTGATTTTTTTTATGTTATGTTGTGGGTCTTTTAATGTTTTATTGCGTAGCTTATGGGCTGTAAGTTCACAGTAAATTATTTTGTTTAAGTAGGTCAGTTGGTTTTGACTTTGGACCCCCCCCCCCCTTTCTCAGTAATGATAAAACTATGAGAGCTAAAATTGTTTCGTAAGAGCAAAATGTACTCACAAAGTATCATCTACAAAACTAACAATATTTCATAAAATTACGATTTTATCGCACTTGAACACCCTTAAGGGCGCGGGTAAAGCAATTCCGTCACCATTTCGTCACCATTTTTTAATCTTTGTCACCATTTTTAAATCTTTTATTTGTACCGGATACTTTTTTATTCTTATTTAGACACAAAATCTGACTAAATTTCGTTCTTATGAAAAAAAATTTCTATCATAGTTTTCCCGCAATTGCTTGCTTAAGTCAAAATTTTCATGTTTCCATTTTGAGGACTACACCAAAACCAGCTGATATAACAAACTGAAAAAAAAAAAATTCACTGTGGATAAAGATGTCGTAGGCTACAATGTCATGCACATTAAAACAAAAAATTAAAACGATTTGCATTTAAATACAAATGCTGAAATTTTAAATAAAAATTTAAAAATTCAATAATTTCTTTAAAAATACAAAATATTTTATTTTAGGGTTTAACATAGCTGAATTTGTTGCCTACATCATCGTTAACCACTGTGAATTTTTTTCATTTAGTAAGTGAGTTGGTTTTAGTCGTCCATAAAACGGAAACATCAAACTTTGGCTTTAACGAGCCATTACTAGGGACTGGAAAATTTTGTCCACTAGCTGCTACTCAGTGGAACAACAGACAATGAACGAATAGACGGGGATTGAGTATGAATAGTGCAATTGATTCTAGCCTACAGGTCATTAAATTCGCTAAATGTTTCAGTCCCTAGCCATTACGCAAAAACTATGCGAGATAAAAAAAATTAAGAGCAAAATTTAGTCACATTTTGTGTATAGAACAAAAAAAAAATAAAATATCTGGTACAAATATAAAAATAAAAGCACGGTAATGAAAATTGCAGTAGCCGCGCCTTTAACGGTGCACTGATATCATAACTAGAGACCAAGAAATTCGAGAACAAGTTAAGGTTTTTCAAACAATCGTACATGTGAGTTACCTTCGCAATTGGGTCAGGGCATATTAAACTTGTCCTTGTGAAGTCGGAACCAATAACTAACCTGCGTGAAAACAATCAGGAACACCCTTATCAGAAGTAAAACTGGGCACTCTCTGGAGCAGCAGCCAATGAGCAAGTAGTTGAGGAAAGAGTGTACACAGGACTGTGCAGTCTATCCAGAAGGACGCTTAACCCTCGTAATTCCCGGGTCACTAATCATCACTAGAGATGAATTTAGAGACAGGAAAAATTCACGGATTCACTAACCTGTAGGCTAGTCTCCAAGACTATAACATGCACGCAAGTAAACAGCAGCTGTTCATTAGCTGCTCGCTGATACAGTGATATGGGCCTGCATTTAGTTACATTTTTTATTATTGGCTCAGCGACTTACACGAGATGTCAAGACGAGGGCCAATTGCGAAAGTGACTTGCAGTTTCTGTAATTCTAGCTTGTACCTAAAAGAAAACGCGAATTTTTCAGGTCCCTAGAGATGATGGTTTATGGCGGGAAAACTTGACTGTTTGTTGGGTTTCAACACTCATTCAGCTTACCAGAAGGATACTGGCTTTCACTTGTACGTGAATCTGTTCCCCTATTTGACTGAGCACATAAGAATCCCGATTTTGTAATATTTTAAGCTTGTTATTGGTCTGCAGACAACTACGTTGTGTGAGACGTACATTACCCCATTACCCAGTCATGTGGGTTGCAATTAACTACAGCGTTTTCAAGGGTACGTTAGCACAAACAATTGTCGCGATATACCATCATTTGATGTTTCTCGTGACTTGTACGATTGGGTGATGGTTGTCTGATACAACCCTAGTTGTCGGCAGACCAACAACATGCACCAAATTTTACAATAGCGGGATTCTTATTGGCTTAATCAAATAGGGCAATAGCTTTACGTACACGCGAAAGCCAGTTATCGTCTCCAGTAATCACTAGCGACCCTTGTTCTTCGCGAAAATAATTTAGCCCCACTTTGCGCCCTACTTGCTCATCTGCAGTTCTGTTTCGTGGTCAGTGATTGGATAATTTAACTCTCAAGAGCTATGAGATTCTACCGGCAAATCACACACGTGTGGTGTTGCAGGAACGTTATTTTAATTGGCACAGTCAAATGAGATACGGGTTTTCACATAGACACGCTGCCGATAACCATGACGCAAAGCTGCAGATCTGCATGTAAGGGACTGCAACAAACTGGGGCAAAATTATTTTCGCGATAAACAGGGGGCCTTAGTCATCACTATTTCAGGCGGCACTACCTTCAAAAGGGCGTGCAACCGTTGAAGAAACGGCAAGTTACGTTTAAGTACACTCTGCCTGTAAGGTTAATTCAACTACATGCAAGGAAACTCAATGTTATGAATTTGGCAAGGGTCAATTTCTGCTGCTGGTAGAGCCGGTAATGGCAAGGGGTCCAAACTGACTCTCCACAAAGCTTCTTGTGAATATAATTAAATTGATTAAACAATTTTTAAGTCGAAATTTGTTTGTTTTTCAGTTACAATTTATATTAAACCATTTCTCTCTTCCCCAAGCCTCGTTAAATTTAATATTACTACTATCTCGCAATTCGTTAAGACCACATAGCAGCGCGGCTAGTAGTAAAACTATTTTCTTGCAAAACTCGTCAGTAAGAAATTCGTTTATCTTGCCAACCTGTAGTGGAATTAACCTTACCTTACGCCATCACGTTCCTCCAGTCACTATTCGTTTCGCAAAGCTCTCCCTCGAGTAATCTCCGCTCACCCCCCGTCCCACCCAACAGAACACGGGACGAAAACAGAGCCGCCTAAATTAGTGCACGTTCTCGCTACCCCTTCCTCACATCCCCTAACGCCATTATAATCCTCGCATTTCCCGGAACCCGGGGGGAGAAATGGATACGTGGCATCCATTTCCGATGGCAGTGGCGAAAGGGCTGAGGGGGAAAGGCCACTCGAGTGTGGGTTTCCTCAAGACATCTCTGAATAAATATTAATTAGCGCTAGTCCTAGGAGGGTAGGGCGATCATACTGAAGGCAAGGCTCCTGCTGAAGAAAACAACGTTGCTGAAAATACGCGTCGCAGCGAAGTACATAGTTGGGATACGTCCTCGCACAGCGCTTGCACGGTGAAGCAGAGCGTCAAGTTTGTTCAGTACCCACCATTTTGTAATAATGAAACGTCAGCTTTAAATTCGGTCCGTACATTTTCTGTTGTGTTTTAGACATCGACAAGACTTATAACATAGCTTCGTGCATTGTATGCAGACGATATTGCTCGACTAAGTTTATAGGCAGTTCGGGATAAAACGAGAACTCGAAAAAGCCCTGCTTACGTTCCATTTTCAGCCCATTCGTATATTTCCGCACGTAACGTCTGGGAACTGTCTAATCTCAGTGGACACGTTGCTTGATGTATGCGCGTGTACGATAAATTGTAATCAGTATCAATAGGTATAGTTTAGTAAAAAAAATTATATAAAAGACAGTATGCCAATTTCGGTTGATTTGTTTTCCGTATTGTATTTAAATATGAAACGTACGGAACTATATTGCGTGATTTCGCTGCCAACCTTACAAGCAGTAAGACAACTATAGTTAATGTTGAATTATATGCAGTAATGTCTAGTGATATTTATCAAAGGTTAAAATGTAGCACTCACTGTATCCCGAAATACCTGTAATAGTGACTTATATGAAACCATCCACAGACAAAATCGACTTCTTTCCTACGGAAGATTACTAGTCAAAAACTAAGAAATATAGTGAAGATGCAACAATTTGATAATGCTTAAGAACGGAATATCTGTGCCGGAATATCTGTGCCTTCTCAGGCAGAAAATTTACATAAATCTCGTAAGGAACTTGCAGCAGAAAATTAAATATTTGAAGATCACGGGTACCGAGCCCCATTGACGTAAAACTCGTTTTATATAAATACAGCACGCTACTAAGACATTGCTAATGAGGCTACCCAAAATGTGATACAATAATACTGATAGAATAAAAGGACAAAATGCACTCTTGACGGATATATTTGAAATTGAATTTTTATTTAATTCTGTAAGACGAACGTGTAAACATTTATACAAAAAACATTCTGCCTCTGAAAACAACACAGAAACATTTAATGCATTACACATTATATGTACTGTACATACATATATATACACACACATAAATGCATACACTGTTAAACCTACGAAAGTACCAACTGATTCGTAAAAAAAAAAAAGGACACACATTCGTTTGACTAAACGCCATATTTTCCGCAATTGAAGTTACAAGTCCCCGCTTAAAATCTCTAAGAAAAAAACTACAACGCAACCACAGCACGCCAATTGATTGCTCCGCGCATAAAGGCAGTTTAATTCATGAAGCGCTCGCCAATCTCGTCCGTAGGGATTACTTGTTTCATTGTCTCCAACTGATAAGTGTGCACCGAGAACTTCTCTTAGAGACTGCACAAAAGCTTGGAACCACGGATTTTAAACAAGGAATAAATGTTCATAAAATGTTTTCCAAAGGGTCCATTCTTACTGTATGTAACTTCATAATGAGACTATTCTTACAATTCATTGAAGACATGAGACGGGTAAAATTACAAGTAAACGTAATTATACGTGTGCCCCCACTATGTGCCCACTAATAGTGCAAGAAAGGTACAAGTTAAAATAGGCAGTAATTAGCTATGCCCTTCTTACCTGCCACGTGTAAATTTTTACTACTAAATATCTAAAACGTACTGTTAAAGTCTGTTTCATGTAACTTGTCCGTATTTTGACATTTCTCTTCTGAGAACGGTGTCGGACAGTTCCATTGTTTGGAGCTTCTACCTGGCTTCCTGTAAAAGCACGGTCTCCGCAAACCTGTGTACAGACACGTTTCTCAGAAGTGAACTGTCAAAATACGGAACACTTACATGACACAGACTATAAATGTACATTTCACAGGAAAACTACCAACTACCAAGCGTATCATTTTGGAAATTCCTTTCCGTCGCCGAATTTACTGAGATTTTACGTTAAACTACTTCTTACAGATCTATCTTAAAAATTGCCGTTAGAGTCGGATAATTTTTAACACTGATTCAAAATTTAAGACTTGGGGCTGCGGATTTAGCACGGATAGCATTTTAAGGAGGTGGAGGAATACAAAAGAACATTACATAAACAAGATTTTTTTTCTTTCACAGACAAAAAAAAAACAATATATAATTTCGTATCAGTAGTGATTTAGGTCTGCGGCAAAACGCAGTAATAACAATTCTCCGAACAACTGAAGATTCAATTGCAGAAGCAATAAATCTCGTACGCTTTAAACTTAGCTTCCATTATTCAGTTTTGTTCCATCAGAAGATTTAAAATTTTTTTTTAATAAAACGTAAATAAGGTAAGTACGCTAAGCTGATTTTAAAGAACACGATAGCTTAAAAAATAAAAAGAAATATTAGGCGCCGGAAAAGAGATGTCAACCCTTTTTTTATATGTCAAGGACCTGTGTGAGATCTTCCTGCGGCCACAAGAGACAGAACGTACAGTAAAGGGGTCGAAGTAAAGACAAAAACAAATACAAAGCAGTTTAACCGTAACACAAAGGCAGTCATATTTACGGCCACACGCATTGTTATATAGCGGATTTCCGTAATCTTAATGTTAAAAATATATGGACCAATCGAAATTAAAAACCTTTGTTCTCTCAAGTACGGGAAATTTTTCAAGCAGTTTACAGGGACATAGCCAAAAATGTTCGGGGAGATAGAGGGATGCTTCAGTTTCAATGTACAATAATCATATCCCTACATGCATAGAGACTTATAATAGCCATTGGTATTGTCGCAGTTATATTATTTCAGAACGTCAGTACTATAGTAGAAAGTGTGATGTTTTCATCAGGATTTCGGGGTAACCGGGAGGGAGATGTATATTTCGCTATCCCCCTCACACATTTCGACTACGCCACTAACAGTTTGTGTTCAAAGTATACAACGCACAAATTAACAATGGGAGATGACCATGAATGTAGAACAGGTTGCATAGCAATAGACGCACGAAGTAGCGATTACTATTGCGCGCCTACGTCATACGCAACCTGCCTTGAGTGTATGGTTTCACCGCTGTATTCTCCAGGCGTTGTTGTACCCCTAAGCAAAGGTCACGAATGATTTTCAAAATACTTTTTTGACTTAGGACCACACTTTCGGCAATGCTTACTTTTCATCAGAAAATAATTTTTAAAAAAGTACTAAAAATAAGAATTTTGTACTACACTTATTCCAAAGAAACTACATCTATAATTTGAGTAGCGAAATTCCAAACAATCAGAATTATGTTAGTCCGCAAAACTATTATCACATTTCTTAGACGGTTTCAACTCGGGAACTACTGAAAAGTGCTAAGACCACAGAGATTAAGGAACTAGTAGAGAAAAAACATATTTTTACACAAATGAGCAGAGCAGGTCTGATCAATGCAAACACATACACGTGCGCATGTGCATACAGAGTAGAATGTTTTCTCTTAGTCTCGTTACAGATTAACCAATTGTAACGGAATATAATTAGAAAATAGAGACCTTAGGAGCGATTGAAAACCTGTTAATAAAGAAATTTCTTGTCAAAAGACATGTAAACGGGAATGAAAATACGTGATATTATTATAAGCCCTTGAATGCACGGTTTTCAGCGTTAGAGAGGAATGTTCTAAGGTAAGTATGAAGCAGCGCCGAGATGAAGGGGCGGGTTGAAACGTAAATATCTTTGAGAAAAACACGCCGACCAGCGACATCTTTCGGCACGCCGCCGCCGATTCCTCATATGCCCCCGGAGGCCGTTCTGTCGCGAGACCGAAAGCCGAAGCTTACATAACTCGATCTAGTTGCCGTGAATCGAGCCCGGTTCGCATTAGTAGGGGGCGAGTGTCCTAGCTTCTGTCTGGTGCAACCCTAGTTATTAGCAATGTATAAATTGTAACGTACTCAAAAGTTAAACGTTTGCAGTCGACAATAAATAAATAAATATATATATATATATATATATATATATATATATATATATATATATATATGTTTTTCTTTTTAATTGTTATTCTAAACACGCATGGCCTTGCCAAGAGGCCGGAAGGGGGAATTCTTATATATAAACCTGAGAAGGGAAGGGGGGAAATTGTGTCCGTCACCCCCCTTCTTTTCCAACATTTACATTTCAAAATGACATTGGTTTATTTGTAGGGTAAATATAAGACTATCGCACCATTCAAATCACACATTACAAGATAGTATTATTTATTTTTTTATTATCAATTCCCTTTACCCCCCCCCCCCACTTTCGGTGATCAAATGGTCAGACATCTCGCCTCCCACCTAGGCGAACCGTGTTCGATCCCCGGGAGACTCAGTCCCGTTGACTGGCGGGTTTTCTCGAGGAACTCCCGTTTCCTCGCTGATTCCGTCGCTGCTCCACACACATCTCGCCTCGCCCCAGCCGTTGTTCGGACAGAACGGGTAACAGGCATTTCTCACTAATAGAGCAGCCGGTCCAACCTTCACCGTGGCGTCTTTCATACACAATGTGACTGCCAGAAGGCGGGAACACACAGTTCTCCGAAGAAGTAATATCACGCTGCCGTGCAGAGGCGAGGTAAAGCATGATGCGGTAACTATGACAAGGGGGGAGAAGCAGACTGCGAGCCACGCGGCCCGACTAGACTTATCTATCGGCCGGCGGGCTAGCGGGTGCGAAGGGCTAATATCTAATATCCCCGGGCGGCCGCAGTGGACGTGACAAGAGGCCGGGGCGGTGCTCGCGGTGATTTACCGGCCGATACCAGCCGGCCCCTCTAGGTGATGGATGGCCTGCCGATAAGGTGCCCGCCGCATCCTCTCCGCGATGGCTAGCGGCTCCAGCCCTGAAAACCTAGTAGTCCCTCTGCAGCCAGCCAGCTCTTAGTGCACGCTCTTCACGCCGTCAAGTCAACGCGTTCATTGAGCGTCTTGTCAAGTGTAGACATTTGTCACGAGTACGGTGATAAACACTGTGTAACTACATTTTCAAATACGTGCACGCAGTAGCGGCCGGTGAAGTCAGGTCATGGATGTTCACATACTGTCTCGAAAAATAACTACGAAAAAAAAAAAAAGTTTAATTAAAAACAGTCACAAATTATTCCAACACCCTAAATTTCCTGTTGGGCACAGTGGTTTATCGCCAGAGCCTGTGATTTTTGGTGAAAAGAATTTTGCAACAACTTGTTTGAATGCCTTACGTGCACACCTGCAACTCTGGTTCGTGGTTATTGGCAGAACATAGTAGGCCAGAGGCGTGGCTCATTTGACTGCACCAACCAGAACAATGTTACCGCGACACCACACTTCGGTGATTTGCAAGTAGGACCCCAAGATGCCGAAAGTTAAAAACTTACAATCACAGACCATGAAGCATTGAAACAAACTGTTGCAGAATCACCAAATATCACTCGCTCTATTTATCGCGGTAGACAAAGAAGACATCGGCTAACGGCGCACGTCCCACAGTTTAATGCAGTCCTAAAACAAACGCGAATTTCGCATGCCCCTGCCGACATTTACTGCTAGGTTCTCAAAAGCTGCGGATGGAACAAAAACTCTGCAATGGAAAGTTTGTCGCGCTGGAGGGTAGGTGCGTGTCTGCGGGCAGTTAGGGTCTCTTGGACAAGCTTCAGTGGTTCACGACTTCAGCCTGGGAGGGAGGCAGGGTAGGAAGGAAAGACGCAATAGGGGAGTCCTAGTGCCGTTTTCAATTATCATGACACTGCTCGCAAGCCTGTGATGTAGGGCCGGCACCTGCAGGGGATAGGGGTCGTGGAAAATGAGATCTGGTTTCCTTCAGCCCTTGCACTCCATGCCACCACACACCCCTGCCGCTGCGGCTTACACGGTCGTTGTGTGGGGTTGGATATTGTTTCCGTACCGCAGAATGCGCCTCTATTACACCCACTTGTCTCTTCGTGGTTAAGATATTATTGTGATCTTTGAAAGATTTTTGCAATGTGGGTGTATAACAAATTGAAGCGTTTTGTTGGATGTATATAATTGCTGACAAATGATGCTGCGTCTCGCAGGAAACCCAAAATTACAAAAAATGACTAAGCGAGATATGAAGATAGAGAGAGAGAGAAAGAGAGAGAAACAACAAACTAAGGTAGCCAGAAATGGCTGCAGTTAAACATTCATAAAAATAATTGCGAAATAGGAATATACTCGATATGTAAAGGAAACCAAAAACGAAATATAAAAGTAACACACAAGGGCAAGACCAAACAATGTGCATGAAAATAGAAACAATGGAGAAAGACAACGCGGGCAGCACAAATGAACACACCGACAGTAATTGTTGACTGGATTTAGTTTCTTTGACATACTCCACTGCGATATAGATGCCTGTCAAAGAAATCTAAAGAGAATAAAAAAACATAAATAAGCAGAGTATGCTTTAGCCAGCAGGATACATACGCAACATAAGGGGAGTGTTAAACAATGTTATTGTATTTTGAATTTCTTAACCACATTCAATCAAATTGTATTATCAAAAATTTATTTTCAACAAAGCATAAGATATATTCATGGTAAACTGATTGAAATAAATAATAATAATGTCTTTCATTAATTTGTAATGCAGAATCATTGCGAGATAATTGTTGAAAGATAACATATAATTTTCTTGCAACGATTCTGCATGACAAATTAATGAAAGATTATATTATTATTTATGTCAAGCAGTGTACAACGAATATATCCTAAGCTTCGTCGATGATAAAATTTTGATAATATAATTTTAATAACTAAATATGACTCAAAAACTGAAAATACAATAAAACTGTGTAACATTCCCCAATAAAATTTCATAAATGGAATCGGTCAAATAAAACGAGGACAAGCAGAAAAGAAATTGTATACCAGATGACAAGTTTTCTTACATAATTAACCGCAGCTATAGAAAATCATTTGTCTAGTAGCACTCACACACAAGCTTTGCTTATGTGAGTGTGATGTCTTCCATTATATAAAAAGTATTTATGTAAATTGATATAACCGGTATATAGAAATAAATAAATTATAAAAAAATGAAAATCAGAAATCAAAAGAAAAAACCTGACACCATCAAGGAAGACAACTCCAGGCTTTAGAATAGGGACAGTTGTTATACATATGACAACAGAACGAATACAATCCAGGTGATAATAGTATGCTTTCTTCGATGACAACAGAACTGGTATATGTTCCCGTCTTTAGGCACACGAACAATCTGAAGCAGGCTGACTGGCATCTAGAAACTCGAGTGCATCGCAAATATAGGAATAGTGCCTACTTCTACCTCGGCCTGGTTATTTTGTCCGGTTTAACCAAATTGCATGTGTTCCGCTAGTGAGTACGGAGCAGCGCCTGAATGAAAGGACGGAAGGAAACGAGAAATGTCCGAAAAAGTTATATGACAGACGGCATCGTCCGGCATGATTCTCACATACGAAACTCCGGGCCGAACCACTAAGGAATAGAGTCCGGATCGACATGACGGGAGACAAGCGCCCTAGCCTCTAAAACAACAGCGACCGCAGTAGTGTTAAGAAATAAACACAATGTACATATTTAAACTTTACCTAAAAGATAAAATCAGAGGCCAAAATTAAATATTTGTTTTATTATTACTCTCGACAAGACGCATTTCAAATGGTGTTACGTCACATTAAACAGCGTATAGAACGCACTGCTTTGCCAACATATTTTCATTTAATCACGAAAACAGCTATTTGCAGCAGTTTTTCGTACTAAAAATAAATTGTTTCTCCTAAAAAAATACATATTGTCATTTCTGCTACTCCTTTTTTTCTTATTATGTCTAAGTTACACAGGCATTAGTAGTATTTAAAGAAATGCATTTTACGTTACAAAGTTATGTATAAAATGGGGAAAGAAAGCCCCTCTCCATTACAGACAGCTGAAGAGTATTTATATGCAGGAAAGGGACTTTTAAATTAGTCAATGCTAGAATAGCTAGGTCAATACACGACCTCTAGACACTGGAAAATCGCGGGAACAGTTGACTGTTTGCTAGTCTCCAACATGCTATGTGTAACACTGAATGTTTCGTATCAACATTTGCTATAGTTTATTTGTAGCATTGTTTCTCTCTACAACAGGCCCAGTTAAAACTGCACAGCTTGGACACACAGTGTGTGTGATTTGTCCCAAAATTGTTCACACGTGTCACGGTTAATATAATACAGTTTATTGAAGACTATTTTAAACATTTTCGCGATTTTCCAGTGTCTCTAACGATCTCTTCTAATAATAGTGATGATGATGATTATGTGACTTTCAGACTAAAGTGAGTTGAGAAGGGATTAATTTGTAAGTTAATTTCTATTTGCATGAGATACCTTTTCTTACCACAATGTAGATGCTTGTAGGTTCGTCATTAAAACATAGACACCACTTTTCAATTGATGGAGCAGTTTATTGAAGAAAATGAAAATTTAAAAAAAAAATTCTAATTCTAAAAATCTCTCACCCTAGGTCAAACACATAGTTTAGACACAATTTACTGTAAAGTAGAAAATTTCTTGAGTTTGGTTAAAGTTGATACTAGGTTCTATTAAAATTCCTCGGCTAGGGATAAAATTAAAATTTAAGTTCAAGTATGTATGTCTGCTCAGTCGGTTTACACGATATTCTGAAACAGGACCTCTGGGTTTGAGCTTGTTGGCAAAAATTAGGCACACCAAACTCATTTAAAATTAGTAGACGAAAAATTTTATGAAATAAAATTTTGATTTGAATATCCCAAGTCAATATTTGGAATGGTCGGCCTTGTACACAAGATGGGTAAGCGTGGGGACGCTACAGGCATACATATTCAACATGGCTATCCTTACAATGTAGTCTGAAGGTCTCGTCGTCTTCATGACACTTCAAAAATTAGCCTAATTATTTTACTGATGACGGGCCTCTTCTCAAAATGGCCTAAAACTGACGGACGTACTGTCTATCTATTGAGTTCCCAAGCCTAACCTTAAGGTTGACGGCAGAAATGAAAATGTTCCATTTTATCCTGAGCCGATTCTGCCGCATGCTTCACCTAGCAAAATTCAGGGAACTCTCTCTGCTCTGTACAATACAGCATATAATCTATGTTCTTCTCCAAATTGGAAGCCGTTGCCTTGGCAACCAATCAACAAAAGAGGTATAAAACCTTCAATCTGCTCAGAGAAACCTCTCTGGAACAGATAATTACTCTATACTTAGTAAGTTAAACTGTACTTATACTATGTACAATCATATGGTAGTAAAGCATTTTAAACAAGTATTTCAAATTTACATTAAAAATTATTTAGCAGATGTTAGAATAAATTAAGAAAATATTTAAATAAACAATTATGCAAAACTTTGATAATATTAACATATTCATAAAATATTTGCAATATTTTCAAAGAAGAAAAGTTATAAGAGTGTTTTCAGAAATTCCATAACAAATTTAAATATCTTTTAGATAATTTAACGTCTATTACAAATAACTAGGAGTGAGAGATTTTCTTAATCTAACACAAAACAATAATAACATTAAATTAATTAAGTTAAAACACTAAAACTTCTGATGCTTCCCTTAATAGCAAAGTCTTTCTCAGTTCGTTATATCATTAAACATAAATAAACTTTAAAACCTGTGATGATGTCGTTACACTCTTAACATTCACATACTGTAACGAATCTTATATAAGACAAAACACATTTCAAACTGGATCTACTGCATGGTAACACTAACAGCGCCATACAATCAAAATGTACTCCACAACAGCTGCGGATCCAGCTCTAAGTTTGGGAGAATGGTTCATTCCCATAAAGTAGGTACGTCCACACCACAAGTCGAAGACGGGAAAATGTAGTTTTAAAGGTGCAAAATGGTAAACAAAAAATTGAACATATAACTTTAAAAATGTTACACATTTTTAAAGTGTAATATTCCACCAAGCGCACTAAATCTACATACAGCGCTTCCCTTAAGAATATGTGAGTACGAGTGAGACATATCGAACTGAAAGTTTCGTTGGCCCAAACGTTACGGTACACTTATATTACCTCCCCACACAATCATATGACACTAACAACTAATATTTCCCTAACTTCAATACTAAATATTGTAATATTTTAATTTTTGCGAGTAAATATATTCCCCTATGTACGTGGTTCGAATGTATTTCATTTTGATGACAGTTATTTACTTCATATTTAAAATTACAAATTCTGAGCGACAAGGTACAGCTGAGCACAAAACTATCGACTCTCAGTTGTATTGAATCAAGCCGAAAAAATAAATGTGACTTTCTATACAAATCATTCTGTAAGATGGCACGTCTAATCACAGTTTCGTGTCGCTACATATATTTTTTTGTCGATAAATACAAAAACTTTCATATTTTTAAATATTTTAATTAACGATCTAGTTCCAGTCAACATCAAACACCTGTAGTTGCTATTAAAGGCTACCACCGTTGTACCTGTCTGTAAATTAACCGGGTCACTGCCTATTTATAAGATGAAAACATTAAAAAGATACCATCAGCTGACAATCAAAATAATCGTTGACAATTTGCTATCTCTAGAGTTTAAAAGTATACCTATGTAACGTCAGGGTAGTTCGTCAAGCAGACTAAAATCTCCACTCCCGCCAAACACAGTTGCGCAAACAATTGAGGAGATTATCGTGTATTTGCTGAAAGCATGTTCGAGTTGAACGGAGGGCACCAAACCTAATACGTGGCGTAACAAATCCGGAAGGCAAATATAAAACACGTGCATGGAAACGTTCCTAAAAACGGCGTTCCGGGAAACCTGACCAAACAAGCTCGTTGAGCGCTGGATTTTTTTTTGTTCCAGCTCCAGGCACCAGGCAGTAGAGCTGCAGGCTCGGAGGTACAAAACCGTGGACTAGCTCACAAAAAATATCACTCAAATAGCAACCCATAAACATTACATTACGCGAGCGTTAAATTCATTTCTAAGTTGGTAGTTGTAGGATATCATCATAGGCGAACTTAAATATTCCATTTGGCTTCTTTTTATGTTTTATGTGCGTGCCGATGATCTGTACAGTAATTTTTGTTCAACAATTAGATTCTTTAAAACTTTACAAATAATATAAACGTAAATTAACATATTTCACTACTTTTTTAGAATTAATTTAATTATGAGTTTTCCAGAAAAATAATACAAAGTTGCATTAACAATAGGTATAAGTAACTATTCCGGTTGTCCTAATATATTACCCGATTCCATTAAAATAACTTTGGAAGCAACAAATGCTGCATATTACAATAACGCTGAATAACAGTGTTAAGTGCATTACAGACGTCTTTACTTCACGTTTTTTTTTCTCATTTGGTAGTCTTTTACAGCGAGAGAGAGAGAGAGAGAGAGAGAGAAAGAGTTCAATATCCGTTCCTGCCAACTCCAGAGGCAACACCAGAACACAGGACAATTGAGGCTATTGGTTGCACTATCTGTAATGAGCAGATGGTTGCTTCGTAAAAATTATCAATCTAGCCCATATACTATGAAGCAGTAATCAAGACACGCCTAAAGCAGAAATACTTTCTTATGTATAATATACCTGCACAACTGATCCTTCCTAAGGAAACATCATTTCACTAATCCCAGCTCATTAAATATTAATTCATCAACTTATGTACATTTTGGACGTTCGAGTACACCAGTGTTACCATAAAAATACATAGAAACACAAATCTGCTACGTCCGAAAACGTTAATTTGAAAGTAAAATAAATACAGTGTGAAAACAACTACCTTGTAAGTGGAGGCCCTACAGAAGTGGCTTGGAGTAACAGCCATAAAATAATTTTGTAAAATTTGGAGGGAAAAAATTAATTAAATTAGATCAATGACTCACCGACATGAAACTCTTTATTTATTTCTGTGTGTGTAAATTTCCGCTGACATGAAGAAACAATACGGAATTTGAAGTTTTAAACTATTTACGTCGTCCACGGTCACATCCGTAGTCTTGACGTACGAAACTTTGATGTACGGATCTTGGGCAAAGATTTCTAAGATACTCTAATTAAGTCGTGCAACTGTACGAAAAACTTCTAAACGTTTAGCCAGTACCAACAGTATCTGTGTTGCTCGAAGAACGCGACCATACGTCAAAAGTTCATCGCCACCGCCAAGTGTAATTTACGAGTTGAACCGTCTTAGCCTCTAGATGAAGCAAAATTAAAACCGTCCTCGTGCCACGACACGTTCTCAAGCTACTTCACGGACAAGCGTTGCGGCTAACGAGGTATTGACGTTTGCGGAGGAAAGAACAAATGAAGGTCAAAAAGAACACTAACACTGCGGCACATCCGCGATACTATTACCCACTCCGAAAACGTTATCCATGATTGACTGTAGCAACGACAGTTCATAGACACGATGCTTTGCAGACGTTTTGGAAAACCAAATTACCATAAAACTGCAATTTTTTTTTTCTAATTGTACAAACACGAAAAGCATTTACAGCTATGCCTAGTAGTTTTACAATTATTTCTATATATTTTTTTAACAATCTAACATCGATATCGAAGAATAGCTACACTGTTCTGACAATAATACGTTAGTACGTACTTATGTACAACATTTTCTTGTAGCAATAAACCCCTAGGGATTTTTAAATTCTTGCACCCGAAGTGTGGCAAATTTTGTATTTACAAACCCTACATAAATTATGCACTGACTGCACACAGTCTCATTTTTTTCCTCCAAAATATTGTGTTATATTATAAACCATTTGAATTCTTTGCAGTGACGTAAAAAAGAAAACACTACCGAGAATGGCCTTACGAAAAATGTCGTGCCAATACAATAACTATTTTTCTAATGTGATAACGGCACAACTCGACAACGGTTTCAGATGCTAAGTTTTTCCAAACAAATTACAGATTGTCTTTGAACACACATCTTTCTTTTCGTAACACAAACATGTAGGATCACATTTCAAAGTCACAATCAGGCCAATAGCCGAATGAAAGACTTCGTATCATTGCCTTGCAAATTTTTTGCACGTTTTCAGCGGTTTCCTTGATCCACCGCTTAGATCGCCATCGTCGGCGGGTACTGACCGAGAGCACCTCTAGCGGTCAGTCAGGAAACTATAAGTCACTAGCAGGGGAAGGCGAATATCTCGGCTGGTTTATGAATGACACTGAATGCGACACACGTTCGAGTGTAGAGCGTTCGGGAATATAGTGAGTCTTGGTTCCAAAATGCGTAGACTGATTCCTGAACCTCCGTCGGTGCTAGACATATACAGAATCAAGCAGGCGAAGTTAAATTGGAATTACGTCTCTCATCCACGACGACGTCATTAGAGACTTAGACACAACTTGACAATTACAGGAACTGGTAGATGATTCGGCCATGACTTTTGTTGGGCAACCATCACAGCAATCACCTAGAGCGATTTCAGAAAGCCATAAAAAATGTATATCAGCATTTGCGGAACCCGGAATTGAAACTAAGTCCTCCATAATGCGAGTTCACGTTTTGCCGTTGCGCCACCTCGCCTGGTATCATTAAGACTTGATGGTATTTTAGCAAAAGACGTAACTCGCAATTTAATAAAAAAATTTACATGCGAAATTTTCCAAGCGTAACTGCTTAACTAAACTATTATTAATTTGTGCCATTATGTATTTCGTCTGTACGAACTATAGTGGAAGATGAGAAATTTTTCCGAAAATTTTTATAACGAAATATAGATATTACTGTAATGTGGGTTACGAACTTTTGCCAAGACAACCGAAGTGCTCTCGATCTTCCAGGCCTCGAACGCGCACTACATATGTCGAAAGGTGATAATGTCGTGCTAGTTTCTGATCGAAGAAATGCACCCGGCGTTCGACAAGGAATCGTATGAGAGATGGAACACGTTGATCTGAGCAAAGCTTGTGAAGGAGGGGGAGGGGAAGGTAGTGGAGCAATGTCCCTGTAATGTAATTTATCCGGCGACCATTCTGCTAGCTAACTTTGCCCATTAACCTCCTACGGAGCCGGCGGGGGAAGGGGAAGAGGATGGGAGGAGAAAGTTCTTCCTGAAGCAAACCCCCATACAACTCTCTCACGCACACCGCCTCCACGAACAGGGGAAGCTTTCAGCACCGACTTTATTTACGTTCCGCTTCGTGCGGCTCCACAGGAGATGTGGAAACTGTCGGGGTAGGGGGTGTATGTGGGATGTGGGAGGGGGTCGTGAGGGACCTTTGCCACGGCTTAGCAGTAACCCGCTTAGTCGCTGGTTGTGGGAGGGGAGAGGGCAGCGCACTAGAGACCCCTACATACGACGGCGTAGTCGTGACTGTTACGTCCCAGTAGTCCAAGAGTCTAAGCAAAGACACTACTTATTTACTATACCACGTCAAACATTCAAGATTGTAGAATGTACACGGTCTCGTTTATACTGACAAATTAAAAAGCAATAGGAAGAAATAAATCAACGCCAAAAATTGAAGATAGACGCTTCAGCTGCTTTGTACTGTTACGTGAATATGAGCAGCTTCTTTGTGGCTGAGTTGTTACACGCGACTCCATAAACTTATTTCTAAACTGTGAGTAATCTAAAAATTATTGCAATCCTTATACCTGACACTGTACACAACCTGAAGTAATTAATTTTCATTAAGGTTTTTCAATTAATACCAAGTATATATACCCGGATACAAGATCATCTTGTTCTAGATACACATAGATGTCCGTACGATGTCCGTACGAAGGCCACGGTCACACTAGAGGTGTTAAACTTGTTTAAAGGCAGTTCAGTATAAACTGAGTACTGCTTACAATTTTATGTCAGCCATTATGCCTCCATCTTTATTATTTCAAATACGAAAACTTCCGTGTAACTAAAAACTTGTATAAACATTTCACAGTTCTCAAAACTTTACTTGTATAACCCCAATAAATACATTTTTTATTATTATGAGCGTTAGGAAGTGCTCAGTTTAAAGTGAACGGCCTATAGTTAAATACAGTCGGCAACCATTTTTGATCGTGTTCAAAGCTTAACATGTTTGCGAGGCTACACGACTGAACAGAATAAACTAAATGAACTTTGTAACCTCAACAAACTTAGAACCTTAAATGTAGACTATCATATTTTATTATTATCACATTTGCATTAAACATTCGTAATTTTTTATTGCATCTAACAGCATTGCTGCTGTATATGTAATGTGGATAAATAATTACGTCTAAAAGTTAATATAATTTAACGAGTGCAAAATGTCACACAGATCATTACTCCAAGCAGCCAATAGGAGAGAAACATCGAAGATACGTCGTTTGAAACTATTTATGAAACCAGTTTACTTAGAACGAGAAGAGACTGCGATCACGTGTAATTGCTCCAAAATAAAAAAAACTGAACATGTTCAAGTGAAGTAGTTCTGCATCCAGTATGACCGCGGCCAGGTAAAATTAAAATTAAACCAGCAAAATGTGATTTTATTCAAAAGCTATAAACCAGGAAAATTATTGTGCTAATTCATAGCATAATCGCTAATTCGTAGAATAATACACTGCTACAGAAACATAACCTTACCGTAGGCTATTTAGTTGATACAGTTAATATAAAGCACTAAAATATATTAACTGGAAATTAATTTGGAATTTATATTCTACTAAATAATTAACTAACTTTGTTAATACTCTATCAATTCACATTCCATTTTTTATGTATAGCATCAGTCAACAAGATGCAAAATGTCCATCTCTAACACACATAGACATTACATACTTAATCAAATATCTACCGAATTGTCTTCAAAAAAATAATATAACGTTTATTGGATAAACATGAATTCGAAAGTCGATACAGAACAAAAAAAAAACACAATTCTTCCCATTATCATAGTGTGACGTATTTTTATAACGTTCTAAATCCCTGCGGATTTTAAGAAACATATCCAACGCTTATGAATGTACCAGGGCTTTTTTTTCTCCTGCCTTATCATGGACACGATCTGCAAGTAAACTGGCATCGCTACAGATTATGATTTATCTCGGGACTTTGTAGGTTTCAACGTACGCCCAGCATATCATAAATTTAGCGCCTGCTACAGGCTGTAATGGATAAGGAAATGCACTGGCCCACGACTTACACAGTAAGAACACTAGCAAATATCTTTGATCGGTCTATAGTAAACCAAAGCATGTCAGAAACATTTCAACGAATCATATGTGCTACAACAAGCCCACAGAGTTTTTTAGAGTACAAAACATTTACACGATATTCTACCATCTATACGTAATTTCCTAAAGCTTTATCTGCTGGACTTACGTACATGCCTTCTTAACATTCAGAGCATAACGAACCGCATTACGTCACAAGATGTCAGCAACAAGAATCGCGTCCGTTAAGCACGCTACGTCGTGCGTTAAGATTAAGAAATCACTTAGCTAAGCCACGCATAGCCTCTCCGACACACCTTCAGATAACGAACACAATTATTGTTAAGCGTATCTGGGCAATACTTTGCCAGTCTTCAATTAAAACATGTTAAGCAGCATAATCAAATAAACAGTAATCCTCAATTTAAACTCCCAGGGTACAGGCAAAACCCTTAAGGGTGTTTAAGTGCGATAAAGTCATAATTTTATATTTTATGAAACATCGCTAGTTTCGTAGACTATACTTGTGAGTGTAGTTTACTATTACAAAACCATTTTAGCTCGCATATTTTTTTTATAACGGTTCGTCAATGTCAAAATTTGCATGTTCTGCTGCCATGCAAATAGTGAAAACCAGTTGACTTACGTAAGTGAAATAATTCAAGTGAAATAACATGCCATGGGCTACGTAGTGAAACATTAGAAAAATTTCCCGCGAAATAGTTTTATATATATATTTTTAAAATTTAATTTTGTACTTTTTTTGTACTTTTGTGATTTTTCAAAAAAAATTCAAAATATGGCATTGTGGGTTTTTTAATGTTTTATTGCGTAGATTGATTGGTTTTCACTATTTGCATGGCAGTGTAACAAGCAAACTTTGACTTTGACGCAACGTTATGAGAAAACTATGAGAGCTAAAATTGTTTTGTAAGAGGAAACTACACTCACAAGTATCGTCTACAAAACTAAAAATATTTCATAAAAATACATAATTATGACTTTATCGCACTTGAACACCCTTAATGTGGCGGCCTGCGAGGCCTAAAATTGCGGAAACGCTAGGACGACATACAGGCACGCCTGACCCTCGCCTCTACGCACAAGCTAATCAACTTACATTCCATCTTATCGCCAATACATCGCTTCTATGAGATATCAGAGATGATTATATTATTTTATGACACAATTTTAATGACAACTGTGTATTTTACACGCCAATATCTTTTTAGAGATTCTGCACCAAGATTTTCGTACCTAAAAAGATCCGTAAAACATTATTATTATTTTACATTTTGGGACAAGAGGAAATATACTTTAAAAATTACTGCTGAGCATGCGTAACAATATTTGAATGTTATTCCGAAGTAAATATCACTCAGGTACTAAGCAGTTTTCGAATAAATTCCCAACGGCCGAAGCTCACCACACCGCTCGGCGGCCTGGACTATACGGCACCTCGAGCGAGTGAGAAATTTTAGTCAGCGCTTAACATCGAGGTCTTTAGCGCTGGTGAGGGGTGCATTATGCGAGTATGGAGCAGCACCGGAATGATAAGGGCGGGGGAAACGGGAGATCTCCGAGAAAATACGCCGACCAACGGCATCGTCCAGCACGATTCCCACATGCGAGAACCTGGGGACCAACACCTCCGGGAATCGAACACGGATCGCCTTGGTGGGAGGCGAATGGTCTGACCTTTCGGCTACCGCGGCACGTACGGCATCTTGAAAGTGTAAGTGAGGAGCAAACATTCAAAACCAGACATGTCGAAAAATCCGAAAATAAGTTGAACACCTTAAGTAGACTATGAGCGCTAAACATAAGTATGATTTCAGATACAGTAAACTAGATCACTGTTCTATTTTAAATGCCATGTTATTTCACAGTAGCTATTATAAAATATGAGTTTTTCCGCTTTCCTCTACAACTCGAAATGATGAACATGTCTGGTTTTGAAAGTTTGCTCCTCAAATACACAACCGGCTACTTTGCAGCTGGTATGTCTCTACATCGCTATAGCAGAATGCTGAAGATTTTTTTTTGTGTAAAAATATGATAGGGGAGTGGAAAGGGGTGGGGGAAGGACGGCGTGTATGAGCGCGGAAATGTAAACTCGGCCCTAGCCGTGAAACATCCCGCGGAGACGTCGTTTCCACGAAGGTATAAATTCTTTTACAGCCACACGATAAGTGAGCCCGCATGCGATGCAGACTTTTGATCGCCCGCACACGCGGTGGTTCGTCTGCCGCTACGGCATCTATCCCTGGTTTATTTCCGTAATCAGCGTGGTCTGTCCCATCTGCGCGTTACGTTTTATGTTCTCCATCCACCCTGCCCGTGTCAACCTCTTGTTTCTTTAATAGCAAGCTAGCTTCCAGATTAATAACCGACCTGTCTCCCACATTCCATAGCTATTGGGAGAGGAAATACCTCAAGAAAACTTGTCGGAGGGGAGCAAGGGCGAAAGAGAGAGAGAGGGATGTTGGCTGAACGGTTAGACAGTCGCATCTAATAGAGTCGATCCGGATTTGATACCCAGCATGAGCAACGGTTAGAGAAGTGTACAGGTGGGGCATGAAGAAAGACCCCAGGTTTTTGCCAAAATAATTTTGCCCCACTTTGTTTCAGCGCCTTGCGTGCACATCAGCAGTTCTGCTTCGTGGTCAGTGATTGGATATTTTAACTCTTACGAACCTTGGGATCCTACCGGCAAATCACAGACGTGTGGTGTTGCAATATCGTTATTGTAATTTGCTCAGTCAAATCAGATACGGCTCTTCACAAATACACGCTGCCAATAACCATGAAGCAGAACTACAGATGTGCACGTAAGGCACTGAAACAAACTGGGGCAAAATTCTTTTCGCGAAAAACACGGGGTCTGTAATCATGGCGTATCTTTGGCGAGGGGCATGAGGCCGTGGGGCGGAAGGATAAGGGAGACCATCCGCCATATTCATACGTTGGTTACCATAGCAACGTGTATGCTGTGGGTAGTCCAACCATAACCTCATTCCTCAAAACACCTGCAGGAACAGCTGACTGCACTCCGTCATATTGTTACGTGACTAAACAAGGTCAACTTGACTTCAGGTAAGGTTAATTCTACAACAGGTTAGAAAGGAAATGTGTTTTCTCGTGAGAGAGGTTGGCACACAGAAAAAAAATCTAACGCTAGTTGCCTGCTATCTCTAAAGGGTCTGACAAAATAGGAGACCGTATAAATTAAAATTTAAATGGGCTTGCAAAAATTAAGTCATTTAACTTAAATTTTAAAGAGCAGAAACAAGCCAATTTTGGCTTTCAAATTAATTTCATGTCAATTAACATGCACGAAAGCTCTGCGATTGACTAGTTTATACCTCTCACTGACACCAGCGCTCAAGCGGCAGAAATTTTCCCCGTGCCAAATATTTAACATAGACCTTTCCAACAGGAATAAAAGGGCGGGGGAAACTAGAGATCCCCGAAAAAAAAACACCAACTAGCGGCATCGTCTGGCACGATTTTCACATGCGAAAATCAGGGAATCGACCCCGCCGGGATTCGAACCCGGATCGCCTTGGCGGGAGCGAGTGGTCTGACAACTTTTTAAAATTAAAATGTTTGGTGCAATGGCAAGGCTATCGCCTCGGCACTGCACCACTCATTCCCTCCTTTAAGTTGGCAAACTCAAGTAACCCCGAGTAATTTATATTGTGTAGTTTATGATTGTGCGATGGGTGATGACTTTTTGTAATCAGTCAAGACGAACACAAACACCCAGTCCTGAACCCGAGGAAGTGGCGTTTAGGGGTCTCCTTACATGAGCTGGAAATGCGTTCCAACGAGTTGCGATTATTCTTCTTTAGACAAAAATACTAAACACGCATTGTTATATTTCTATATCTACGAAAAGAACATACACTTCAAGCTATGTCGCTATAGTTTTAAAAATTCAGCAAGTTTATTTAAATCATTTTCGGGCCTCTCAAAATGGCCAAAAACGAGTTTTTCAGACTGCTATTGTAAAAATAACAACCGTATTGTTTGCTAGCAAACGGTACATAATTTTTTAAAAAAAGCTTTGGCAGAATTGTGTATCGTATGACTGTACACAGTCTAATTTTTTTTTCAAAACATTTGAAAAAAGTATTTGAGTTATTTGCGATTGTTTGAAATAAATTAAAGATCGTGGACTTAAGGGAGCGTGGTTCATAACTCAACGCTAAAAGCATTGATCTATAACTGTAAGTTTCTTGAAGTCAATTTGCGAAAAATTAACAATAGCAATCCTAGACAATAGGTTTAGCCAAAAATTGTTTCCAGTGTTACGAACGTCTGACGCCGGAAGCTCGTGCACTTAACTGCGGCGCAAGATATCACGCGTAACGAATTAGTAATTTTGGATAGATATTTGCTCATAAAGTTGGCAAATACCATCATCTAGGATTGTCATGTAGTATTTTATCCATATTGGCTTCGAAAAAAGCGTAGAAATCTATTGATGTTTTCAGCGTTTATTTATCTACCACGCACTCTTTAAGTGTCACCTCCTCGACCGGGAACCGAACCAAGCGGTCAAACGACCATTCGGCTACCACGGCCCCTTGTCGCTGTGCGATCAGACAACTGGCCGCCCGGCCAAGCTTCCGAATCCCGTCCGTGTTATCTCCGCTGTGGTTCGCGCGCACATTGTCTCCCGCCATTATCCAATCAGATGAGAGCTGTGGTCGAAGCTAATGTGAATACACACACTCATTTGTGAATGCATAATTAATTTCCGTCCGCAGCAGACGGCGAAGAGGAACTGCGATGACACGAGGGAGGACGAGAGAGATGAAGGGAGAAGAGCAAAGCATGTCAATTAACACTGGTCCAGCCGGAAGTGACGAGAATTTCAAAGCAACACTGCCCAATAAATAAACCTCAACAAATTACGTTTATCCTCATAATGTAGGCCTGAATATTCGAATACTATAACGTACTACTGTAGGTTGTATGAACGATTAAAAATGGACAGAATACTGCTGCGAAGCATAGTAAGCGGAAGAAAAACAACTGGCAAAGTATAATATCTGAAAATATATTAAGTGATTTGTACGATGGTATTACGGTATGGGCAAAAAACATGACGCATTTGGAAGCATTTAGAAAACCTTTAGATGTTTTCGTAAAAGAATGAGTGAATGGAAATCGAGCACAAGGTTTCAAATATAAAGGAACTCAAATGTTTTAAAAAGGACGAAACGTACTGAAAACAATAAAGTAGAAAGTAAACTGATTATTAACAAGAAATATCATTCATGCGGCAAGTAGTTAGCGAACCGGGTGAGGGAGAAATAAGTTTGTTAAGCGCAGATCCACCGATACCTGCCACGAATTTTATTTTTAGTAGACGTAAATTTTCATTTCAAGACTGCTCGAATAATACTTTTGAAGTATTACATAATGCGTGGAACGTGAATACATGTTGTCTCCATTCTCCTTGTAGTGAGTTCTAGATAAAGTGAGCACTAAAATTTAACCTTTGAAACCTGGCCGTTATTGCATATAATTCAACATTAACTACAATTGTCTTGTTGCTTGTATGATTGGTAGCGAAATTACGCAATATAGTTTCATGTATTTTCCCATTCAAAAACATTACTTAAAAAAATCAACCGAAATCGACATAATTGTATTTTACATAATTAACTATACGCGCAAACATCAAGTGTCGTGTCCAGAGCGTTCAGACATTTCCCTTCGTTTCCGTTACGCGCGGAAAGATACGAACTGACTGAAAATATAACTTCAGCAGGATTTTTATGAGAGCTCACATTATTCGGAACCTCACAAACCTCATTCGGCACAGAAGCGCAGAATGGCTAAGTATACTCAATTTCATATAAGTTTGGCTAAATCTGACAGCAACTTATGGGTAATAATTTGTAATATTTTGTTATTTGTGTCACATCACAAGACAAACTTTGCAGTACAAATGCTAAAATGTACATTTCTGATTCATTTTAGAGCTAAAAACATCTTGCTTTGTGCAACAACTCACAAAATACTGAAAATTATTGCCCACAAGTTGCTATCAAATTTATCCAAACTTATATTAAACAGAGTATACGAACATTTAATGGGAATGAAAATGTACGATGTCCAGCGGACGATTGGAATCGTCAGTAAAATCTGAACTACTCATCAAAATTCGATAAGATTTTTTTTTGCCGAGTAGATATTTTATCAGCGGACGTTCATTTATATACCACTACGCGGTAGTATGATTTATTTACGAGTAAAATATTAAAAACTGCGTTTAGAAAAATAAGGGATTGAAACCACAACATTTACAAAACTGGAAAACTATCGTTTTTATAATTTTAAATATGGTAATATATAGGCCTCTGTGATAAAAGAATTTCAAAAATACTCGCGGTTTCATTTGAAAATAATTTTAACATCTGTAAACCTCTCGCACAGAGATTTTCGGATTGTCAGTGTCAGTACCCAAGGGTCAGTACGAAGCTATACAATGGTACTGCAGACAACATTTGCGGAAAAGACCAATATAACGTAAATAGAAAATCTCTGACGTAAGGAAACTTTAAACCAGTTACCACCGAGCGTTCAGTAATTAAACCAGCTACTTTAGAAATGGCAATCGCTTCTAATGATCGCCATAGCCATTTCAGCAGTTGTGAGTTTCCAGTCCAATCAGTTTTCCCCCTCTCTTTACTTGTTCCCTCCTACTCCCCTTCTACTCTCTCTCTGTCCCCCATTCCCTCTCTTTTATCAACCCATTTTCTACCCATTTTTATCTCTAACTACGTCTTTAATTCAACAAACAATAAAGCTTGTAACAGTATTGAGGTAAGAATGTTCGGTAGCCGTTCGTTCTACATCAATATCGAATAAGTAAAACAAAATTAATCTACACGAACATAAGCCGAAAAAAAAACTAATACGATAGTCAGATGGGACAAGGGAACTTCGGAAGAAAGTGTACAATTAGCAGCAGAATTACATATTCTGTACCCGATTCGTAGTATTTTTCCTAGAAAATTAAAGAATTGTATTCCCGACAAAAATTAGAAAAATTATTAGTTGGCGTGTTAGGAAACTTTCAGTTATAATATTGAAGACACTGATTTCCATTTTCAAGTCTTATATTACCCAACCTTTCACCGAAAGGAACTAATCGTACTTATGTTTATGCAAAAAAAAAATGTAACTTTGAAAACCCGGAGGTCATTTTATTCCATAACAAGTTTTACAGCGACGTATAACAGCAGAAAAAAAGTTCACTTGCCCACTTGCAACTGACATCAGCTGTAGATAAATTTTCTGAGAAAGAGAACGTGAAATTACAAATTTTTATCAACAATTCTTTCTGCGACAGCAAACAAATTCGTGGGCAAACCACGCAAGGAACAATATTGTTCTTATCTGCAAGTTCTAGAGCACGCCAGGCGTACGTAAATTCTACGGTGGCAAACGTAACATGAAGCATTTTTTTTTTTTTGCGGTATTGCGCTTGACACCTGCGCGGCTGAATGAAAAACGTATTCCGCCCGACTTGCGAAGAAGGGCTCGTATACAAACAAACACTCAGCCGCGAGCACAAAAAAAAAATCCCGTACGCAAACGTAATGCTTTATTTAAAGCTTTTATCATCAAAATATTTCGCGGTGGCCTTTAATATCAAAGCGCGCGAGGGCGCGTTGGAAATAATTTACAGCAGCGGCGGGCAGAACGCCGTGCAGAAATTTT
>PNEQ01123619.1:92756-120876 GCA_003012365.1 Medauroidea extradentata
CCCCCCCCCCCCCTAGAGAGGCAGTAAATGACCTGCACACGTCATCAGCAGTTCACGTTTTTTATCCCCTCGCAGAAGTGTCGATAAAGGCGCACATTACTGCGGGGATTCGACGCACATATTAGGCAGCTTCAAGGCTGATGCTGTACATGCGCAAAATATATTTTTTTCTTTTTTTAATTTACTTTCACGTTACGCTCGAAACAAAAATCTGATGTAAAATATTACAAAGCTCAAACTTCGAATTTTTAATTTAATTACTGCTACTGCAGTGATGAAAGAGATTGTGTGGTGCACCACTTTTTATGTAATTTCTACTAACGGATGAGGACTAGATTTAAGGCCAATTTATCATTTAGTAATTAGAAGGCGAAATCATATCTTCTCCGTATTGACAAAGCAAAATCAGTTAACGGTTATCGAAAAATAGTTCGCCGTTTTCAATAGGCCTCACGAAAATAAACCTTCGGGTTGTGTTGGCATCCTTTTTACAGCTGTTTAAATGGGTAACGGCACAGTGTTCTTCTAGAACGGTTATATCTGCACAATCTAATTAAGCTGACTGGCAAACTTTGCAGTATATCGAAATGGAATTTTTTTTCCCCCTTTTTAGAATTGCGCACACGTAATAAACTTCAGAACTCGAAAAAACTAGAAATCATATGTAAGATAATCATATTGTTATAAAGTTATAACATAGAAGTGTATTTTGATGGCTGCTCTGCTGCGGGTTTATTAATGTGGTTATTAGGGTTAAATGACTAAGACAGTTGTGGATAAACGGGCATTTACTCTAATTTATTGGCAGGTACTCTTAATACAAACAGTTTACAATATATTACATTAATTTAGGGAGCGCAATATTGTCAATTATTAATATATTAAAATTATGTGAACGAATATCACAGGTTGCTGCCACATAGTTAGATCTGACGACCTTACCGAAAGCTGGATTGATGAGGTAGACGGCATCGACGGACGAGCATGCCCCCGCAGGACTCGACTCCCGAACCCCGGAGGAAAGCTGGACTGCTGTTGATTGGGCGAGTGCTGGCGGACGACAGACTTGGCTTATTTGGTAACCGTGCCATATATCGGTGTGCTTGTCTTCATTATTGTAAGACTTAAGAGGAGGGCGATGTGAGTTGCTGCCTTCTTGGATTTCCTAACGCTGGCCCAGTTGCAGCCCGAACTTCTCTCGTTGTCCGGTCTGCTACTATGCCATATCATAACATTATATTGCACAACTGGCCCGACAGTCGAGTGCACTTGTGCGTAAACCAAATGTGACAAAGGCAAAATTGTATTTACGTGGAAACTACTTAAAAAATATATATGCCAAAATAACAGTAAAAAATTGGATTTTTAAATGCGACGGATTTTTGAATGCCTACGCCCTGTAGTTAAGACGCCTCGCCCTGATATACCCAAGCAACTAAACAAGAATATTAAGAGTGCTCATCAAAAGTTTTGCAACCCTCCGAAAATAAAATAGGCCTAGCAGAACAGCAGCTGTATAGTTAGAATCAGCTGTACAAGACAAGCATTAACTGCTATAAACCGGAGAAACAATGATTACCCGTATTGTGTGTGATTGTCCGACTATTTTTACATTTCAATAAATTCATAGTAAAAATGCGTACTATTGCCAGTTCGGAGGAGAGGGAAAATATGTTCAGCGCTTATGCTCTGTCCACTCTAAGGTTGCAGCAGAAATAAAAATTGCTGACGAAATAAATCAAAGCAATTGAATTGTATCTTGATTCCACACATTGTGATTGTGCCGTAGCATAGTTACCTTGTATTTTTCAATATTTCAAATGAAATTTGCGCTTTGAAAAAAATGTAATTGACATTCACTTGGATGAATAAACTGCAACCTTAGAATGGACAGATTATAGCATCAAGGTCCTGTAAGCTGGTGAGGACAAGATGAGTGAGTATGGAGCCGTGAAGGAACACAAAAGAAAAAGGAACAAAAGCGCCCCCCCCCCCTTTTCCCAGAAATCTAACAACGATCACATTCTTGCCTTTGCACGAACAATATCATACATTTGTGAATGACATATCGCTGACGTGGCTCGTCACGCAATGTAGGCAGGATAATTGTTATCAAACTTGAGAATCGGAATACAAAATAAAAAAAAAACCTTTGAACGATAACTTTTCCTAGCGTAATACAGCGCCTTAAAAATCGAAATATTCTAAACGAGAGCATACATTGCAGTGAGTGGAGCCAAGTTAATAGGTATCACGAAGTCAGCTTTATTTGGCAACAACAATTACATTCAATGAAATGTATGCTTCAGTTTTCAGCAACTGTGCACTACAGCATTATGACAGTCATCATTCGGTTACATATAGCTATAATCTTCTACTGATAAAATAAATAAACAAACGCCTTAAACTACAGAAGAGACTCGTTTAACTTTAACTTGTGAAGGACATATGCATACACTTCACAAATTCCTTTTTTACGAGACAAATATAATCGAACGAAAGCGAAAGAACCAGAATGGAAGCTAAATGTTTATTTGCGACCAAATATTCATCCCATTGCACACACCGAGAACGGCTTAGCAAAGTTAGCAGGCGGTAAGGACTAATCAACCCCGACAAGGGCCACACGACGGGACATGCACACGTGATCCACATACATACTGCAAGGCGCGCATTGTCCCGTATATACGGTACACTGGCAGACCGCATCATTATATTCCGGGTGCAGTCCGCCGTCAATTTCAGCGGCGACGGAGCAGTGAGAATTAGGCGGACACCAGCTGCCCTGCATCCCTGATGAACGTCCAGGGTGACGACACAAGTGAAATCATTCAGCGTGGCTTGTGCTGCAACAATGCGCATATCCACAGGCGTTCGTTCACGTGGCGAAAATTTATAATTGTATATTTGCACGGAATAGTGATCGCTTTATAGACGTTACTTCTGACAACATTTTCCACTTGTCAAATTGTTTTAACTCTCATAGTTTTCCCACACTGACATGACAAAGGCAACATTTGCAAGTTACGAGAACATGGTAATAACAAAAACCAACTGTATTAATAGAATGAAATAATTTACACCGAAATTAGATACTGTGGGCAATATGCTAAAATAATTTAAAACACGCGAGATTCATTTGTACTTTTTAAAAAATCTAAAAATGATAATTTACTTTATTTAAAGCAATTTAAAAAAAATACAAAATAACTGTTGTGTTTTTTTAAATATTTTAGCATAGTGCGCATAATATCTCTTTTTAGTGTAAAGTATTTCCTTCGAGCAAGACACCTGGTTTTTGTTATTACTATGTTCCCGTAACTTGCGAATTCTGACTTTGGTCTGCTGCTATGGAAAAACTTTGAGAGCTAAGCAATGTTGACAAGTGGAAAATGTAGTCACAAGTAACGTCTATAAAACGAACGCTATGTCGTGCAAATATAAAATTATGCATATTTGCCACGTGAACAACCTTAAGGCGGAGTGTTAAACAATTTCTTGTATTTTCAGTTTTTGAACTATAACATTTATTCTAATTGTATTATCAAAATTTTCTCTTCCACAAAGCATAGGATATATTCATGGTAAACTTCTTGAACTAAATAATAGTGGAATGTTTTATTAATTTGTCATGCATAATCATTGCCAGCCAATTTTTGAAAGTTAACCTATAATTATCTTGCAATGTTTCTGCATGACAAATTAATGGAAGATTCCAGTGTTATTTATGTCAAGCAATTTACCAAGAAGAACATAATCCTATGCTTTGTCGAAAAGAAAATTTTGATAAACAATTTGAATAGATGTTAAGTCTCAAAAACTGAAAATACCTTAAAATTGCCAAACACTTCCTCCTAAGGCGGATTGCTTGCTGCTGATTTACTAGATTACCGATTGGAAAAGACGGTGGAGATTGCGATGAAACTTTGGGGAATTCTGCTTGCCTCTATGAAGAGTTCTAACAAAAAAAATACATAATATACAAAATATATTTCTATGCTAAGGAGATGGGACAAAATGGGCATTGCGGGGTACACAAAACCTTAAGCGATAACATTTTATTTTATTAAATGTTTCGAAAATCGTCATTTATGACTCAACATCAATTTGCACTATTTTGGATTTTCGAAATATTTTTTTCTTTCGTTTCTCAACTTTTTTTAAAGAAATTAAAAAAACGTAATTTATTACATTAATATTATTATCAATATTAATAGTATCACATACATGATATTCGAAGTACGTTAATATTTTGTTCAAAAAACATTTTCATATTTAAACAAAATAGTTCTTGATAAGATATTGTAAAATAGAAGTACATATTTTATACGAATTACGTAAGATAATTTCAAGTACTTAGAATGAACTTTTACACGACTCGAAGAGGTATTAAACTGAATATCACACGAACGAAGTCGCGTGCGATAACTAGTCTTTCATAATAATATAAATATCACCACTTTTACGGGAACCGTAATCACTGATGTGGAAACTGAGCTTTTACACGGGACATTTTTGCACAGAATAGTCAGCTGTTCGTCCCGACTTGACTTGCTTAGGCGCAAAGTTAATCATGCCACGTTCTTTTAATCATAGCTTCATACTACATCCTGTGCATTGATACATGTCTCCTCTCCTAAAATCGCGAACGTTATTGTGATTTGAAAGTATGTTCAAATTAATTCTAATGAATTTAACATCTTCGTATAATTTAACTAAGTATTTTCAACTGTTTAAAATCCACAGCATCCATACAAGATAAAAAACGTTTTTGGCGAAGCTAGTATTGTGGGCTACCAATAGTTTCATTGTAGTTGATAATGTCAACAGTATAAAAAAATTAAGGTTCTACAACAAGAATGCTGCATTATCTTTAAAGGCGTTAGAAAGATTTAAAAGGCCTACCTACGTAAATCAAATACTTCGACAAAATGTTCTGTATAATTACAAACATTTTCTTTGAAAACTAGCTGGCTAACAATTTTTGCGACACTACAAAAGCTGTAAAATTTACAAGAAATATGTAGTAAATAAAAAAACTTGTTTGTAAATACACCAACATGTCTAGATTTGTGCACCTCTAATAATATCTTGCGAATCTTACAATAGGTGTTTGCAACGTAACCAAAACGTATTTTTGAAAACTGTTTTACAAATTGTATTTCTTTTTTGTAAATCTGCAAAAAGAAGTAGAGAGTAGAGAAAGTTTTCCTTGCTTTCCTCTGGGCTCACATGAAAGTATTATGAACTGGAAGTGATACAAACAAAAAATAAGTTTTGTACACAATCCATTCTCTGAGAAATATAAATTAAATGACTTGTTAAAACGTCTTTGACTCGCAACGGTATACTCGTTTGATTTTCCCGAGACCCGTACAGTTATAAATCTCGGATCTTATTTTACCCGTTACATAACTTGTGCACATTCTCATTTTTGCAGTATGTTTTCTAGAGAAAAAAAATACTATGCTAGTATTTATGAAACGCGTAACTGCGGCGCAATGATATAAATTTATAAAATTACTGTTAACAAAAAAAAATTTGTATACATGCTATTTAAACTGTAAATCGGTATCTTGTCAGCATTGTCTTCTTTGTTGTTTTGGGTCTAAAATACTTTAAAGATTCCCACAAAGTAAATTCTTGAACGAAGAAACCAAATTCTCAATGTCTACCGTTCACTCGAAGCTAGCCTTAAACTTGCATTAAACATGAACACGAAATAAAAAATTACCACCAACCGAGTTCACACACCTACCAAGTATGTAAGTGTAAAACAGAAACGCTTGGCCGTTCACCTAATTATATGCAAAATATCACACAAACACGACCGTATTTCTCGTTATCCAGACGATGTGCATCGGAACTTTCAATTAAATCTAAATTTAACAAGGAAAATTCTATTCATTATTTAGCGGAGCTAACGATAAACGTGACGCGGTGAAACGAAGACGTAACCCCAGGCGCTGTTCACTAAACGCTAATAAAATCTATATATAAAATATCCCGTGCACAAAATAAAAGTCTATATTGCAAAACTGTTACAGATACGTGTGTGCAATGTCAGAACTATCGTCATAAGAACTCTTTTAACAAAATTCTGACATAAAAAAGAAAAGAAAATATCGAGTTCTGAAAGGTTAAAGTAGACAAGGAAACTGCCTATGCCAAGTTCAGTAATTGCATTGAATGTTTTAAGCTCGATTCCAAACAGCTAAAAAACATCAGGAGATTACTGTGCAACCAAATAAATTTGGCCTGCTCGTTACGAATTACGTCCACAAGCATTTTTAAAAATACCAATAATAAGAGTAATTACAATCCGACATATGACGACATCTGCAAAAACAGAAAATATACATAATTTAGTCCTTTTTTTTTTTTTTGTGCCTTCTTTATTTCTCAACGAAAACTACTATGCTTCCATCAAATCCTACCCTTTTGAAGATAATACAAACAAGACAAGTGGAGAGAAAATTTGCATTACATTTCAGCCGTAACTTCCTTTCCTTCGAGTCCTTCCGAACATCACGCCCCATCTGACCCGACGTAATTATGAATTCCTGTAACTCAAGTGAATTGCAAAGAATAAAATTAAACTGGGGAATATTAACCTTTTTCTGTGATGTTGAAAGGAAGCTGGAGTTTGAAGGAAAGATAAATTATAGCGGAAATGAAGCGGGGAGGGGAATACTGGTGGAATAAAACTTAAAATTCGCAAAGAAGAAAAACCAAAACAAATAATGAACTTCCCGCTGCATCGTTCTCGTGCAAGACCAATGAAAACCAACAAAATGTGACAAAATTGTTTGAAAAGAGTTATTTTAGGAGCTCATAAAATTTTTATGAAGTATAAAGATACGATGGAATCAATAAAGGGCTGGCAATGAAAGAAAAAAATTGGGTTACGTACGTTTGTAATGTTATGTCAAATCCGAAATATTGTTGCATAAGAAATTTACGTCCCGTCAACACATTTACAGGTGTAATTCAAAACTTAAACGTCTTCGGAAAAATATAATCTACAAAGAGTTGTGTGTCTAACAAAATAAAAATATATACATTTAAATTCAACTAATTCATGAAATAGAATCATATAAATGTTCGAAAAATACTAAAACTAAACAAGATACACAGTTATTGTTGTAAATGTATATTTCCAAGCAATTTCTTGTATAATTCGCAGAAATTATTTTCGTACTTTCAAAACAGTTCTAGTTGCTAGTCACAACAGGTGTTTTGAAAAGGTACTAAACAGCTAATGCAGTGCACAAAATATTCATGGTAGTAATTTAAGAAACAGGTTATTATTTTTAAACCGCGTTCGTAAGGAAATATGAGATTATGTACCCCGATATATTGCTGATTAAAATTATATTCCCAGTGACAGAACCGAGTCCCGCCTGCCACTTAAGGTCTAAATAAATTAATAGAATTTTCTGACACCATCGCTGATCGAAGTACGCTCATTAGTAATGTTACTAACGTCTTGTTCGTGCAGCCAATATGTATATTTCCGCTGCTTGTTTGTAATAGGAACGTAGGCCTATTGGTATAATTAATATACTGATTGTATAGCTTTCAAAGAATTCTAAAGTTAACATGCGAGAACACAAAAAAAAATAGATTTTTACTATCATCATTATTATTACTATTCGCAAGGCAATATCCGGAAGTGTTCATTTTACAACGAACAGCAATTAAAACCATTATATATACAGGTTGTTCCGGGAGTAGACGTCAACAAAGAGGCGGGTGATAGAGGGGCCCCAAGACCTACCAAATAAACCAAACTTGCATAATCCGATTCGCAAACGTCTAAAATTTATGAATTTTTAAAGATAATTTGGCTGTACTCTACCTTGAACCAAATATTTACTGATAGTGGAAAAATTAATGGTCCACGTGGAACGAAATTTGTATACTTCAAAGGTTGTTAGTGTCGTCACATTTTAAAACACATTTCATGTCACTGACAGTACAGCTTCGTGGTGTAAAAAAAATCACATCCTGTATGTATGTGTGTATGTATGTATATATGTGTGTGTATGTGTGTGTATATATATAGGAGGCATAATACATTGTCCATTTTGACAAAATGAACATTTTACTGTAAACATCGCGACAGTTAATGGAATACCACACAAAGTCCATGGTGTTTCAAAAAATCATATTTGTAAGCACGAAATAGTTACATACACCTGTGAATTAAACTTTTTAAGCTGTACTTCTGCAATATAATATTTTAGTGACACATATACACATACATACCAACACTATTACTCTCTCTGGAATGTTACGTTAAGAAATAAAATCCAATAATGTAGTCATTTCCTCTACGAGGTTCAAGAGCTTTAGTTTAAGTTAAATATTAACACTGGAAAGCAAGAAGCACAGGGAGTACTTACAGATGACCTTGAGCAAACTAAACTAGAACTGGGGGCCAGGGAAAATATTTGCACATGAAATAAAACCCGCAAACTTCTCAGTAAAAAAAAATCTCTCGTTAGGTAGTCATACGCTAACGACGTAGAAAAATGAAAGAATGTAGGAAGGGAAAGCAGAGTTTCAAGCTGACTGCGAACCGCAGCATGGCCTACACTTCAAACACGAGAGGAGACCGTGTTAAATGAAGGCGCGGCCACTGAGTTTGCAAGATATTTCCTTCTATGGGAGAGTTTTCGTTTCACAGCACACCGCACGGGCTGGTCACTACACAGCCGTATTAATTAGCAGAGGATATCACGTGAGAAGTCACTACAGCAGACAGCGGAACATACAGACCATAGCTGTAGCCTGAAAAAACTAACAAGTCATTATCACCTTAAAAGGATGAAAAAAAGGCGATACTACAATAGTAGGAATACGAAAACGTAACGTACGGTGTGTTTAATTAGGAACATGTAACTGCAATTATATCCGTACGGTATTCGCTAACTGATGCCCAGAAAATAAATATGATACACGCTGTGACAAGATGTTTTATCATCCTTTTGTAAAGCTTAACCCCAAAGCTTTTCTGGGATTCGGGAAAATAAGATAAAAAAACAGGAGGAATGCTACACCAACTCAAGTTAAAATTTTAAAAAATCCATCCATTAACCGGCATTCCACAAACCCTCAGTCACGTCTATCTTAAGTGCCAGAAGGTTATTTTCCATTCTCTATTCTTTTTTTTTTGTAAATCATATCTTGAAGGTACAAATAAAACAGCTCAATGCATATATTCACAACAATTCAGAAAAAAAAAATTCCTGCAGGAAATATTTATTAAAGTTTGCCTTATAAATGGTTAAAATCAAAGCTAATGTGTCGATTGTAAATTTCAGTTTTCTCTATGTTAATTTGCAAAAATAAATAAGGGCAATATAGCAAAAACGTTTCCCCCCCCCCTTTTTTTCAGATTTTTTAGCACATATTTTGCCCGAGTACCGTATCTCTGGGGCACAATTTACGACGCCGAAATGTTGTACATTTCATTGCAACGCAAGAGATTATGCCAAACGAAAATGCCACTTTGGTAAAATATTTGCTCATAAGTTGGCAAAAATGGTTAGGCTATCTGGGATTATTACTTCTATCTATTCACTTAGTTAATTTTCTCTCCCACGACCTCTTGAGGTAGCAACTGGATGAACGTATTTTGCGTGTGGGAACAAGACGTACGCTGTAAAAAAACTTCCAAAAATATTTAGGACGTAATTAACCTAAACGCAGTATGGTAAATATGCAAACTTTTACAACTCTTACAATACAAGTCTGGTAACTTTAATATACATTTAACTGCTTTATAAAAAAATTAGGAGTGCTACCATGGATGTCTGGAAAACAATTCTACCGTACCTACTTTCTTTAGCGCTCCTATACGCACGTGTGGCAAATTTACAAACTATTTTTACAGCGTAAAAATGCAGTAAGGACTGCCCAAGCACGCGGATCATTCTTGACCCTAGCCTCTAAACGCAAATCACTGAATTGGATGTGCAGTCTTCTCGCAGATAACTCGCCTCTATTAGTCAGTGGTGACAAGATCATTTTATTGCGTAGTATTCATAATTCGATGGGACTTTTTGCACTGAGTAGATATCTTATAAGTAGACGTCTATTTATTATACGCTAGTCAGTAGTATGATTTGTTTTAAAAAAAAATTTAAAAAAAAACTTTTTTAGAAAATTGAGGCTAGAATTGCTAAATCTATAATATTCTAAAACCTTTAATTTTATAATTATCAATGTAATAAAATTCAGGGCTCTAATACCGAAAATCTAAAAGGACAGACGTGTTAGTTCGAAAAAAATTTCACTAACTGAAAATCTCTCGTGCACAGATTTACGGATGTTAAATTATCTTCAGATCAAACCGAAAGTAGTTTTTGAAATTCAGTTATTATAGAGCTCTGGATATGATTACATTGTTATAATAAATATAAGTTTTTCAATTTTACGGTTTGTGGTTTCAAGCCATTATTTTTTAAATCAGATTACTGGCTAGTGTTCTAAAAATAGATGTCTACTAATAAAATATATACTCGGTAAAAAAAAGTCCACCATCGAATTATGAGTAACTTAGTTCAAATTTTATCCTCGATTGATAATTCCAGTCAATCGCACATCTCGCCTCTCCAGTCTCATTTAAGGGTATTCACGTAGCAAAACGCATAATTTTATATTCGTACGACATAATGTGGCTTTTGTAGACGTCCCTTGTGACATTTTCCATTTGCAAACATTTTTTAACCTTCATCGTCTTCCCATAGCGACATGTCAAAGTCAAAAATTGCAAGTTATGAAAACATACAAATAACGAAAACCATTGACTTACTCGAACGAAATAATTTACACTAAAATAAGATATTATGCTAAAAAATTTAAAAGCACACAGCAATGTTTCCTTGTAGTTTTTTTTTAACTGTCACTATTTTTAATATTTTAAAAAATATAAAGGAATTCCGTTGTGTTGTTTTGTAATATTTTGGCCTATGACCCATAATATCTATTAATCTAATATTAGTGTAAATTATTTCGTTGGAGTAAGTCAGTTGGTTTTAGCTATCTGCATGTTTCCGTAACTTGCACATTTTACATTTTAACTTCTGACATGCCGCTATGGGAAGACTATGAGAGCTAAAAAGTTTCCACAAGTGGAAAATGTAGTCACAAGTAACGTCTATAAAACTAACACTTTGTCGTATAAATAAAAAATATATTTTTGTCACGCGAAAATCCTTGACATGCCGTGGTACATAAATTAATAGTGAAATCGTGTGTTGAATTTTGCAACCATTTGAAAGCAAATGCAGAAAGAACAACAACCCTAGGAAACAACTTTTTTTGCCATTGTTTTGAGCAAATACTTCACCAGTTTGACGCATCTATTTTAAATAGCATATCATCTCTGCGCCTAATTAATTAATAAGAAACGCTTACAAAGTTGGCAATAATTAGGAATTGCTTCGTACTGATCAGCTATTTTTTATCAGACGCGATGCCCTCGCCGAGTTTTACCTCGGAAAGCGAGATCAGTTCGTACTCAGAATCTCCCCCTCCCTAGCAAAGGTAATAACGGCTGCGACCAACTTGTAGGACAGGGCAGGAGGGGTGCTACTTTCATTTTCCGCTCCGACGACTCGATCTCGTCCACCAGCACTCGGGGAGTCGGCCACCCCCACCATGCTCCGCGACGGCACAGAAAAGGAAGGGGGAGGGGCAACTTGCGTTACACGTAGTCCAGGGCCGCAGTCAGGATTTGTGTTAGTGGTGGTCCTGAGTCTGGGATTCTTACATAACACAGATCCCCGCAATAAAGCGGAGGCTGGATATTATCCAGAAAAAATTAAATTTGAAGGTGCAAAATGGTGCCATCCCCGTTGAAATTTGAATTTTCAAGTTGCAAAATAACGTTATTTATAGGCTGTTCACTATAAACTGAGCACTCAGCAGATCTTGTAATTAATTACAAATATGTTTTATTGAACAAATACATGTTAACTTTTGAGAATGTTTAAATGTTTACGCTGGTTTTCAGTTATGGAAGTTTTCATATCAAAAATAGTAAAGATGGCTGCAAGACAGCTGAAAGAAAACTTAATGCAGTGTTCACTTTATCGTGAACGACCTATAAGCAGTTTCCGTTAGGTAAGGGGGAGGGGTCTGGACCCCATTGAACCCCTCTCCCCTCCTTCTCAATTATTCCTCCTTAGGGTACGTCTGCGCTGTCCTGTCCACGATAAAGAGCACTTTTGAACAATCGTTTCTTCCCCCTCATAGCAGATTTGTATCTTTCCGCCACTTGTTAATGTAAACATACAAATACAAGCAAATATCACAGGACGACAATACGGAACATCCCGTTACTATTGTCAAAACCCGAGCAGTAATACGAAGACCCGTGCTACAGTGATCCTGGAATCACAACGGTGTTTGCCCGCGACGCGAATAATAAAAGATACAAGCCAATCAGCGTTCAAGCGGACGTTCTGACATCACAGAAACCTCGGTTGGTTCTTGCTGTAATCAATAGCAATATTAAGCCACAATTTTTGTTTAATTTTCGCGGTTAATCATTAAAATCGCCTTCATTAACCATATTTACAATTATTATTAGTGACTTAAAACTAACATACATGTACTTGTAATGTTATTTAAAACATACTAAACTATTTATGAACAGTATTAAATTTTTCCTTAATGCGAAATAAATTTTAGTTTCATTGATTGCAAGACCGTACGTTTCTGCAAGCGTTTTCATGCATTGTAGAATATAAAATTCATTTCACCCCGTGTGCTCCTTTCGTTTGCGTATTACGCGCCCATACAGGCTGACAAAACTCAGGACCAAGAAAGTCATTATTTATTCTTACGAAACACCGAAGAACTTCATTATTGCACTAGGGCAGGCCTTCTCAACAGGAGGTCCGGAGAGAGATATCTACTAGCCCGCCATTAAAACCAGAAATCAGGGGGAAACTAGTTTTTTTTTTTTTTTTTGTTATAATTCAAAGGAAATTCCTTAAATGATAATTTAGTCAATATAACGATTTGTTTTGTAAGTTCAGTTAAATAATTTAAGAATATTAAGCATTTAACACAGTTTTTCTTCCTTCTTTACATCGAGTATTTTAGGTAGTTGTAAAATTACCGCAAGTGACCGGAAGGTAAATTTAATTGATAAGAGAGCTGACATCAAATCCAAACGAAAGAAAAATACGCGAACTACGAATGATTTAAAGTTTTTACTAACCAAATATAAGTCACGTACTTATGCTGTATTCTGTCGCTCGCACTGATGCAAATACATATACGCTTAAAACTTAACGTCGCTCCGTTACCCCTCATTTTCCGTATTCCCTACGTGTAACACAACTCTCGTTGAAGAAAGGAACATCATAAACTGAAGTGCCTCTCCACTTGCGCTGGAGATATGTTGCGGCGAGTTTCTACTATTCATTCTTCGACAAAACTGCTTAACGCACTTTACATTGTTAAGGGTACGTAAAGTACACGCACTTCAACATATGTTCCTTTAAGTTTAAAAATCCTAAACCATTATTAAAAACGTGATTTTCCGGCTTAAAAAGAAAAAAAATGTGTTTGAAAAAATACCACAGGAATCTAAAACACAATCATAGAAACATACGTTGGACTAATCATACTTCGCAAAAAATAAACTGATACGGCCACCGCTAATAGGCGAGTGGTTTGGTGTGATATAACATTTCATACGCCAGTCAGCGACAAACTTAGCAATCCATCGATTATGTGCCACACAGACTAACACGATGCGTCGAGGGGGCAAAGGATATTTCTGTCGAGCCGCTGAGGTTGAGCAGCACGTTCGGCGAACATCGGAAATACTCGGGTTGCTAGCTTCAAATGCCACAAAATGCTGCTTTCTGAATAGAAGAACGGTTTTGTTAGGCAGATAACTACAATAACAGTCAATACGTTATTACAAGGGCGTACGCAAGGGGGGTGCTGAAGGGGTTACAGCACCCCCCCCCCCAAATATACGATTTTTTTAGATTAAAAAGCTATCATATGAAAAGTGTTCACCAAAGCGATCACAACTTGTCCGAAGCTCACGTCGTGTTTCCCTACCGAGCTGCCTATGAAGTAGCACATTTTAATAGTTATTGTATAATTTATTTTGTATATATGCAACATAAACATATATGTATTACTATAAATTCTCCAATAAACACACATTAAGTTGAGATTAAAGACAAGGTTCAGCCCCCTCCCCACAAAATCTTGAGTATGTTACCTCATGTGGCTAACTTACAGATATTCACGAATTTTTGAAAGTGTTTTTCCTATTATGGAAAATATCTGTAGGCAGTAGCCACTAACCTTGAACAGCATTTAGTGTGTAAAATGCTTAATTAGCACCATTGTTCACATTTAAAACCCAAATTTTTTCGGGGAAGGACCCTGGGGGCGCTTTAGTAGTAGGGTAGAGTATTTCAAGACCTCGGATGTTCCAAGGATCAGCCCCCCTCAAATATCTTGTGTACGCCCTTGATACGTTACACTGCAACTCCTAGTGACTGTGAGGCGCTAAGTGCTGGCGCTTGAAGAGAATGACGAATGTGCAGCACAGTCTCAGCGGCTAGACACATGTGAGCAGAGGGCAGTGGTCAACCCAAAAGCCGGATTCACAACTAAACTACGAACATGCACATACGTACGTAAAATATTAGAGAATAGATTCACAACTACATTTAATCTATATATGCGTGGGAATAGTTTATGTCATAAGAAAACGTCGGTGATATATGACCGTACTTTATTTTTATTTTCTAAGCGAATTAAATAATTTATAACCACAATATAAATAAATTTCTCAATACAAATTAACAATTAATTGAGTCTTACGTTTGCACATGCTGTATTCACAACCACCACTTACGTACGAAGTAGAAAGTTGATCAGCTCTGTTACGTACGTACGCACGTACGCACACTCTATGTTTCTGCGTTTACACGCGCGTAAGCTAAGTGGTGGTTGTGAATCCAGATTAACTGTCACGACGGTCTGCAGAGCACCTTCCTAACTAAAAAAAAAAAAAATATTCGCCAAAACAATCCTGTATATTTGATCGCTAGTGATACTGTAATGGGAATAAAAAACTTTTTAGAAGGTCGGGAAGGGGGGCAGGCACGTGATATCTCCGCATTGCGTTAATGGCGGATAGTACGGACAAGTGATGAGCATTATCACCATGACAATGGCGCGAGCAATTAGCGGCGACAATTACGCAGGGCACAGTGTGTGTGTGTAATCGTCCCCTCCGGCCATTCATCTGTAACAGCCCGGGTCAGACAGACCTACCTCCCTCGTGACTGCCTGCGCGCCTGGTTACCGCTTTTATTTATGCTGCGTTTGTTCCGCTCGTGTTCCCCCGGCGAGTACCGATACCGCTCGTTAAGTTCCTTGCGCAGTTCATCCGTCACCCAGCGTTCGGCTTGCTTGTACAGTACACCGCAGGAGCGATGCCTACACAAGTCGAGTAAAAACCCCCTTCTACACCTGCCGTGAAAGAGGACGCAGCGGTTGTATTCTTTGATTCCGCCTGTGCGAAAAACATACTTCAAACTGTCGCTGTTAAGTTTAAAAATTCTGCACGCTTACTAGAAACACGTTTATTTGGACCCCACAAAAGTCTAGAAATGTTTCTTTTCCCAAAATGCCGTATGAGTGAAAATATCAACCAGGTCTAACGAGCGAAACAGTAGAAACGAGCGTTGATTCTTAAGCCATACTTTAAAGATAAAAGAAACAACGTGCTGCATGCCAGATAAGTGGCTTATAAGACGTGATACTGAGTTACCCAGGACGGTCAGCAACACCCTTGGCCACAGACGCGCTTGGCGTTCTATCGAATCTGTGTGTAAACATACCACTCAGCTTATATCGGTAAGCCACAACTGGCTACTGAGCCACAGCTAACAGCTATACAGTTATAGGTCGATGACTATGAAGTGTGCAACTTTTGAACCCTAGTTAGTTTATTCCTTTCTGATTATTTATAGTTTCCTGCGGCTGTTTAATACAAACAAAGTAACCTAAAAAAATTACCTAAGAGTATATACCTTATTCAAAAAGTTAACGACTGAACCCACAATGAATAATATATTTTCCAATTATTATTCTAGAAACAATAGACTTAAAAAATGTTCCACATATAATCTGAATAGTAGGATATTTACACCAATCTCGATCACTCTGTTTGGGAAGCTAAGCACTAACTTGAGAATATCAGCAACGTCACATGTTCCACTGCCGCGACGAACCTTCAAATAAACGAACTTTTCAAAAAGATCGTGACGCCGAAGAAGTTTCCTGATCGGGTTGACGCGCAGCTCAGCTAACACGGCAAATTGAAAGACGCGCTAGCGGCAAAGTGGGAGTGTTAAAAAATTGAACAGTACCGAGACGAGTGTGTGAGTGTGTGTGTGTTTCCAACTTCGCACTTGTCGTTATCCGCTGAGTTATGGTGTGCCTTCGCCTCGCCAACCCTCTTCGACAGGCAGACGACGCTGACGTCTGGGAAAGGGGGAGCCGATGTGTTGAACTGCCTTCACGTTCAGATAGCGACGAGAAGTGGCAGGATGATCGATTGCGGGAATGATCCACGGGGATGCGGGCGATAAGGAAGGGGAAAAAGTCTTCATCTTAGGCGGAAACACTACCCGGTCTCGACAGAAGTGCCAACATTCCACCATGATCCTCGCCGGTACAGCTAGGGAAAAGAATTTACGATCCCCACAGATACGAAAACAGACAAAAACAAACTGATATGATCAAACACAGTTCGAAATTGAAATCATCCGACCGACGCGGTTACAAGTGGAGTATTAGAACATACAGACAACCAACAATACGTTTATCATTCCTAACACTGAGAAAGACGCCTAAACAGCTCTCTGGTAGAGAAAGAAAAATATACTAGACATTACCAACATAACGTCAAACACTTTATAAAAACAAAATTTTGTATCATGTCTAACACAGTACGTAGCACATTAAGGGAGTGTTGCCAGCGTTAGAGGAGTAAAAATATCATGCTCCATATGCAGAAGTCCCATTTCAGAACAAAAAATCCCACAAGTGAAAATAATGTAATATTGTCTCGAGACAGCGTCATTTTTTAAACTGACCCTTACTTTATACAATACATTGCATGGGTTATTTGTAAGATTTCAGTGACTTGTGCTCCTAGCCTTTGGAAGGGACCCATATGGCCAGAAACACATTTTAAAGAGTTTAAATAAACAAATCTCTAAATAACTTACAAAAATAGATACACATACAAAAACACTTAAACGTACCGCGATTACGTAACAGTACTAAACACATTCAGCAGATATTATGAAGGTTGTGAATAACAAATTCCATGACGTTAATATGCAGGTAAAACAAAAAAAAAGTTCTACTATTCACATAGTTAATATTAAAGCTGCCACATTGGCTACCCTACTCGAAGTTACGAATCCTGACGATAAAATTGGTCGCTACAACTGCATTCTGGAGGCATTTGTGAGGATTATAACAGATCACACACACTTTCAGAAAGCCCGGTACACAACACGTACTTCATATAAGTTCATAATCAATGAGGAAGAGAATGAAAAAAAAAATCCTTACGTAGGCACCTCATATCTAGATATACTTATTTTACTTATTTGACAAAGCAGTATTTGTCTATAGTGAAACTATGTTTAGTGGCGAAATGTTTTATTCTTGAGGCAAAACTATTTTATAGTTACTTTACAATAGCCACGGTAAAATCGTTTCAAATTTGACTCCATCTAAGACAATAAAAGCATCGAGATTCTTAATTACCATAAGAAAGGCCCACATCAATTTTATTAATTTCCTATTGATAATTGCCGTAAAATAATTTGTTTGGGGAAGCATAGGGCCTACAAGGAAAATTATAAACTGTAAAAATGTAAAACACACACTACGCCATTTTAAATGTGTTTATAAATTAAACGTACACAAAATTACAACAAAAATATAGCACGCACCAATCACATTAAGGACACGGCTTACCACAATTTTCATCACCATGTTATTATTTTTACATTTGTACAATATGTTTTTTTTTCCCTTATTTTAGACACAAAATATGACTAAATTTTGCGCTTGTAAAAATGGTTTATCTCGCATAGTTTTTGCTTAATGACTCGTTAAAACCAAAATTCAGGTATCTAAAACCACAAAATAAAATATTTTTATTTTTTAAAAAAAATATTGAATTTTTTAAAACTTTATTTTAAATTTCCGTATTTATATTTAAATACAAAAAATAATAATTCTTTGTTTTTATGTACGTGGAATTGTAGCCTGCGACGTTTTTATCAACTGTTAATTTTTTCAGTTTGGTATGTCAGTTGATTTTAGTGTAGTTCTTAAAACGGAAACATGCAAATTTTGACTTTAACAAGCTATTACGCAAAAAGAATGAGAGGTAAAAAATTTCATAGAGACAAATTTAGTCACATTTTGTGTCTAAACTAAAAAATATATATATCTGGTATAAATGAAAAATAAAATCATTGAGATGAAATTTGTGGCAGACCGCGCCCTTAAGGGCGCCGCCTACCACGCGCATCAAAGGCGAAGTGTGTGTTCAAAAATACTTCCACATACGCTCATTGCATCACTGTACGAAAAGAAACACTTCGAACAAGGGCGCAATGTCATTGTTAAGGGCGCTGCCTACCTTGAAGTCACGGCGGAGCAAGCATAGGGTTTTACAGGTTAAATGATTTTCCATCTGGCTCAGTAACGGTTGAAGTTACATACATGCCACCACTGACACTTTTGTTCATCTCGGTGCCGCGTACATTACTATGGATCGTTTAGGCAGTTTTTTATTTCCAATGTCCTGAAAATTGTGACCAAAAAGCATATTTCTAAACAAAAAACAAAGGCAGGTGAAAATGGTGTTTTCGTCCGGAAGCAATATCTCAAAAGGTGACAGAGTGCCATTGAAAATAATTTAACATGTAAAACCCAATTCTTTCTCTGCCAGGGCTCCCAGGTAGGCTGTTCCCTACCTGCGCTTGGAATGCGTTGCAGCAAGTTGCGAGTATTCATTTTTTAACGGAAGTACTCAACGCGCTTCAAAATGGCTCGTCTACGAAAAGAACACACGTCGGTGTATGACGCCATCAGCTCAAAGATACGCGTATTTTAAATATGATTTTCGGGCCTCCCAAAATGGCTAAAAACTACTTTTTCAGACTGCCGTATGTGGGAGCATAGAGTCCAGAATCTAAAAACGCACAAATAGAAGCATGCGTTGGACTTTAAACTATATTTCTCACAAATAAAATGATATGGTCACCGCTTAAGAGTGCGTAGTAGATAACTAAACGCTGAAAACATCAATTGATTTCTACGCTTTTTTCGAAACAATCATGGATAAAATAATCAATGACAAGATAATGGTATTTGCAAACTATATTGGTAAATATTTATCCAGAATTATTAATTCATTACGCGTGATCTCTTGCGCTGCAGTTATATGCATGAGGTTCCGGCGTCAGAGATTGTGCCTCAGAAGTTCGTATTAAACACTGTTTCTAAGTCGACCAACATACATAAAAATTGCCTTTTCGGGGTGCCGTATTTCACCATGTATTAACGGGATGTATGCGAAACTCAGACAGAAACATGCCATTAACTTAGTTAAAAGACAACTAATATAATTATATTGTCACCGCTTGAAGTCTCATAGTAAAAATGGATCGGCGGGAAATATGCACTATTTCAGTACTTGGTTAGTTGTAGCAAAACAGCATTTTTTGCGCGCTACACTGAGAAAAAAATTTTTGTTGGTGCAAGCAAAATTTGTTTGAATCAACCAAATCATTTGTTTGTATAGGGGTAATTAGATATTTGTTAGCTCGTACCAAATTATTTTGTTCTCTCGATTTATTTGAGACAAGTAACTGAATTTTGTTAGCAGTACCAAATATTTAGTTGGCCATAAAATATTTCGTTGGTCATATTAAATTCACACGCAATATTTTAATAACTAAAAACAAATATATTTTAAATCTTAACAAATTTCTGAAATTTTAAGACAAAAAAAAAAAGTTGGACCGAGATTTGATCCACTATCCCTTCGCTTACTTCTTTCTAATCATGACCTAACCAAATGAGCTACACGTGCTTCTGCGATAGTGGGATGGTTATTTGTATAGGAATAGTTAGGCCTAATATTAAATTACGATTGTAGGCCTACTGTTTTATTTTCAAACATGTTTGTCTTCCGTCTGCGAAAATTACCAAATTACTGCCGTGCACCGCAGCACAAAGAACTAGACGTGCAGCTGCGGTGTTTTTAAAGTTTATAGCATTTTCCGTTGTGATCGATCGAATAAACCACTTTGAAATTGTTATAGCTAAAATTAAGATACTTTAATAATGCTGATTAACAGTTTAGACGTCCTACTTGTCGCACAAGCTTATACTTTGAAAGTTGAGGTATACAGCGTTCGCCATCTTTTCGCTCACGCACGCCAGCCTGCCATCTTCCGCAAGACAACCAAAAGAATTTAGTTTCGCCAACAAAATCATTTAGTCCATCGAAAAAAATGTTTTGGTTCAAAGCACATCACTTATAACAATATTATTTTGTCGGCAAGATGTAATAAGTTGTTTGTTTACACAAAATATTTATTCGACGTCCTTTAGTAACCAAATATGCGTTTGGCACAAACAAAGTGCGTTTAAATGAATAATTTAGTCGAGGGAAATAAATAAATTTGTTTGGAGGACTCCAAGTTTTGTCTTACCAACAAAATATTGTTTAGCTGAAGCAAACATCGCCCAAACAAATATATTTAGTATAATGAAACAATTCATTCTCTCAGTGTACAAGGTCGTCCACCTTCGTCACTTCAGAGCCTCCAGCGAGCAGGTAGGCGGCCCCCTCAAGAAAGTAATCATTAGGGGGGAAAAATTCAAATGATTCTAAAAATCTTAGTGTGAAAATTCACACACAGTGTAAGCAGCTATTTAAAAAATTTCGCGTAATCTTACTGAAATAAAATATATTAATGCAATTTTTTCCCTCTATTTCAGATGTTCGTTACGTGGGAATCGTGCCGGACGATGCCGCTGGTAGGCGGGTTTTTTCGGGGATCTCCAGTTTCTCACGCCCCTTCATTCCGGAGCTGCTCCATACTCACGACATGTCACCCATCACCAGCCCTAAAGGCCTAGACCAAAATCTATTCATTTTTCCCCTTCACCGTAAACAGCGTTCTCTATTCACGCAAAATGAAAGAAAAGCGAATAGTAGATGCATTATCGGCAACCTCAGGAGAGAAAGCAGGCTCTACACGACGTACATGTGTACACCACGCGTCCGGAAAAAAAAAGGGGGGGGGTGTCAGACAGGGAAAGGCGACTGATGGCGTTCGGCAAACACCAATACCCCCCGCGCCCCTTCGACGACGAAAACTACCCTTGCACCATTCTTCAGCAGACGTGCGGCTGAACAAGGGTAACCACTTCGCCCGAGATACACTGCGGCTTTCCATCACCCCGACAATCCCTTCCCCCTCTTATACACAAGAGCGCCCTCCCCCCTCCCCACAATTCCAACATTCCCGCAGGAACAAGCAGAGCGGCGGGACGCCACCGCACAAACACGGCCGCGCATTGATCCCTGGCTCCAGAGCAGCCATCGGTCGTGCCTCTGCACGTCGTCGGGTGGGACACATGCCTCTTGTGCCTTACAACACCACCCCCACCTCTTCTTACCGATACGCATTGCCTTCTCTTGTAGACTTGAAGGGACACTTCATCGTGTAGAATGCATCTGTGAGATGTCTCACAGAACATTTAACACCTTGCATCTCAACACACCATGTGAGTGTTTATACTGACCCCCCCCCCCATCAACTCCAAGCAGGTTAAATTACATTAGATGGGACTCAGTCACATTAAAATATACAAGCTCTCTATTTACGTTGCGGTTAGGTTCCTTTAACAGCGACGCAGATTGAAAATACAATTGAGTTAGACCAGCCCCGCCCACAGCCTATAGCCAAACTTCTTGGAACATAATGATGTTAACACTGGCGCGTAAGAATGGATTAAGGCTCGATTATAGTCGCCATATTGAATGTTAATATTTTATCGCTATTTTAGAATTCTCAGAAAAATATGTTAAATAGGCGACTATACCGCTAATTCTATCTACTTTGCGCTACAGTACAAGCATGGCAATAGAGCTAGTAATGTATAGTCAGGTCGCAATATGTCGGGCAAATTATGAATATAAAAACATTTGCCACACATTGCAGCGTAATTATAAATTAACAGCTAACTCGCAAGGTCTGTACTGTAGCGAAATGTAAATATAATTAGAGGTATAATCGCATATATAACATTTTTCTTCTTGGAATTCCATAAAAGCGAAAAATAATAAAATTTAATATGACGACTGAAACCAAGTCGGAAAGACATCATACTGAATCAGCAACTACTTAAGTGGAAAAATGGATACTCTAAAATTAGTAATGTTAATCCGAAGTGACGTAAAGCGGTATAACGAAAATCTAAGACTTCCTGTGTCGCTGTCGGACAAAAATATTTTCAGCATTGCAATGAGAAGAATATTACATCAATAATTTTCGAGTGGGTACTTTCCAGTGTTATTTGAATATAACAAAAATATTTGTTCATAGCTTTCAGGGGAGGCCTACTGAAAATACAACTCAAAAGATGCTATAGCGATGTGGGTGGGCCTTACCGAGTTGAACGACAATATTAGAGGTAGCATGTGTGTAGGCGTGATAGACGCTGAACCACGCCTACTTTAACAGAATATGTAAATTACTATCCTTGCTCTCGCCAATGCTTTGAGGCTTCGAAAGTGACGTAGCTATAAGGGCGACCTTGAAGCGCGCATCAAATGCCGCATCGCCACAACGAACCAAGCGCTGAACTAGCGTGTAATATTCCCGTCGAACCGGTTTTACTAATGGAACTTCAGCAGCGACCTCATAACTCAATTTTATTGGTGTAAAGCAGTCAGCAAAGTTTAGAGTACGTTTATATCTTAGATTCACATACACCCGGTTAGCACATTTTGAAAAGTGGCAGTCTGAAAATGTCGTTTATAACAATGTTGAAGGGCTTCGAAACAGTCTTTTTAATGAACACTGTATATTATATACGTGAAGCGCGTCCGTGGTAGGTGAAAAGTATGTTCATCAAACTCGTAATATTCTGATTTATTGTTTTACGTTCTTATTTCATACCTAAATTCACTGCTAAAAAGGACACCTTCTGGACTAATAAATACACCCGTCAACCATAATAAGACTTCTAAGAAAGTATTCTTAGTATATATTATATAAAACACACATTGCACCTTTATTACCCTAAAACGTTAATATTTCATCACCAGGACATAAATCAACTGCGAGACAAAATACAAATGTAAGCCTGACAATCTGTAACTTGATATTTCGGTAAAATAATAATTCGGAATCGTCCTGAATACTACTGGATGTATTTAAATTACACGTATAATTTTTCGTGCATTTAATTTTAACTGTGACAGATGAATCGTATTTGTAAATTAAGTAATATATTCTATTGTAGGAGTCTTATTTAATTTAGTAACACTGCTCAGTTCTGCCAATAAATTGTCATCTGATGATCCGGCATATTCGATTGTTTAATAACGCCAAAGACCTAAATGCGGAGAAATGCATTACGGTATTTCTACCAGACAACAGTATTTTTAAACGGTTACTGAAATGGATAGGATGATATCTGCCAAATGTTCAAAAATGTCAACAGACTGACACTGCACATTTCCTGAAAGATGGTGCGGGAAGAAAAAAAAAGGGGGGGGGGGTTCCCGACGCAAATTGAAAAAGACTTTCTTCGCCACCGCGAGTTAGACGACTTGGCTAGGCTACGCAGGAGAGAGAAACGAAGAGTGCAATTCAAACCACTCCACCTGAATTGCACTTGCGGGAAATCTATTTGCGAGAGAAAAACAAAACAACTCGACGGAAATGCAACGCTGCTCCAGTGGGAGTGGAGGCTGTGCGACCTGAGCACAACACCGTCACACTGTCAGTTCGAGGCTGTGTTGATCAAGACCTTCGATGCTCCCTTCACTCACCCACCCACCCGTGACATTAGGCCTAAAAAAATCCCTGCTAGTGACAAATTAGCACTTCACAATTATATTTTTCCCCCGCCCTCTGCACCCCACACCCCTGCGCTGTGATGATTCATCAATCGAATGGAAGTGAAAACCGTGTATAAGCGCACGCGCGCAGCAAGACAAATGGCCGGCGGTGTAATGGACACGGATAACGACCTGCCATGTTCTGTCAGCGCTCGGGGGGTGGAGCAGGCCAGGCGAACTGGAGGGGGCAGGGGGGAGGGCACAATTTACGTTGTTAACTGTCAGCGAGGCGCCGTGTGATTGCACCGCGGGGCGGGATGCGTGAATTACACTCGGCGAAACAAACTGCCAGACCTTCGACGCCGACGCCGCACTGGCCTTCTGGTCCCGCCCGCACATTTCATCCCCCCCCCCCTTGCAGAAACTCTCAACAACCTTCCAGCGACAACCGAGAAGTGACACCACTGTCAGCGCACTGAAAAAAAATACGCATTGGTCACCACAAAATATTTTGCTATTATGAACCTTATCAAAACATTTTTGCTGTCAACAATAAAGTTTTGCAGTGACTACAAAAAAAAAACTGTAACCACTACAGAACTATTTCGTGAGGTCCATACTGACAAAACATTTAGTAGCCACCACAAAACCGTTTCTTCTGTGCAGAATCGGTCAATCTACGTGAAGTATCGAACAGTTGTTGTTATAATGTTAGCTGTACCTGATGTCTACACACGTCGGGAATTTGAAATTTCCTTTGCCGACAGTAAAAAATAAACACTTTTTGTTTCCTTAGTTCTTAAGCTTAGACCGCATAACCAATTTCGGGAGCACTGGCTGGAAATAATAGACACTACCACGAGCAATATTTTCGGAGTAGAAAAATGCGAAAATTATGTACAGGAGCCTTTGACCTAGTGCAAAACGATCAAGGGATAGGCCTATATAAGCCCTTGTAATTCATTTTTCGCAAGCTATCGAAAACACGGTTAAATAATACCACTATCTATTTGAGATTTGTTTACTGTTATAGGAACATAAACCACACAAAAAATATCGTTAAAACAGTGATCTTAGAGACAAAAAATAGAGATGACTAACCTTGCTAATTGTATGCGAATTATTTTCGCCGTTATATTATATGGCTAATTGATACGGTCATCATACCAACTAGGTCCTACCGAACTAAAACAGGCGCTCAGTTGAATTGGATACGTAACGAAGAAACACACGAGTGTTGTGCCTTGCCGTTTTGTTCTTACTTACACACGCATATGTTTCAAACAACTCACCAATCAGTGTACTCCATACGCAGCATATCCTGGCTTATTTATTAACGTTTTGAAAGGGCAGACGTTGCTGGCAATATGCTAAAAGACGTTATTAAAAAAGTAGAGAGGTTTAACGCGGTTTTTTTAAACACATATTTGTACGCACGGTTTATCCTGTGATAAAAACAATGGCCTTCACCCAAGTATTTATTACCCAATTGTTCACTCTAGTTAAGTAAGTGAACGTTTGAAATGCGAGTATCGCGTCGAGGGAGCTGGGACTAAGATAAATACGCGAAATAAGGAACTCACACAGCTAAAGAGAGACAGGAACAATGTCGGCGATGAAGAAAACAAGACGAACATCAGATGACAGACCATGACAAATCACAGTTGCGGGAGGACGCCGACGAAAGAACGATCCAGACAAAGACGGTGCGACAGTTCGCAAATTTCACTCGAGAGACGAGGAACACCGCCTCCACTTGCAAACACTGTCCTCGTGTGACGCCACTGATTAATGAACCCCGTGCCGTGCGGCGGAACAAAGGGAAGCAAGTAGATTACGGCGGGGGGGGGGGGGGGGGGGTAGTTTGTGAGTGTCTCGAAATGAACCGAGGCACCGAGACAGACATCCCCGGATACCAGAGGAAACAACCTTTGAAACACCCTGAAACATTAAGCTGTACGAACGTCCCTGCTGAGCCAGTGTTTGCATTAATAATTGGATTAACCCTGTGAATACGTACGTGTAAAAGCCCGCCTCACAGATACAATGCCAGCGACAGCCAAGGTTGACACCAACCAAGAGAGGAAAAAAAAACTGCACGGGAGATGACGTTCTACCTTTTAGAACCTACGTTGATTCATTCTAAAATCATTCTAAAAACTACTTCTAAAGATAATGAGGACGTTTATCTGCTCTAGAATATGTTTTATCAACAGCGCCTTTTATTCAAATTATATGTAAACCCGACTGCGGTATCCGTCTCTTATGAATGAGTGGGGAAAAACAGCATTGCAGCTTCGTCGAGAAATTAAAACTTATTTGGATCGCAGGTTGTTTCGCATTTAAGCGCAGAGTACTAAACTAGCGTGCAACGTTTTCATAAGAAGTGTCTTTTTTTTTTTTTTTTTTTTCAATGTGACTTTAAGGGCGTCTACTAGAATCGTGAAGAGGCGCGCAGACCTTTAACAATCCTGATTTCATTATAAAACCATTTAACATGTTGTCACGCGGTTAGGCTACGAAAAGCGTTTTTTTTTTTTATAAAAAGTGTGAAAGTGACCGAATCGAGACTTTTGACGCTGATTTTTATGTAAGAGTAATTATTTTCACGATATTCTGAATATTATAGATCTGTAGAGCGACCCTTTCCCTTTCGTCGCGTAAGATAAAATGATAGTGTTGTCGCTCAAAGTCCCATAGTAAAAACGATTCAGCGGGAAGCTTGCACGCTAGTTCAGCGCTTGGCTCGTTGAGGTGACGCGGCATTTGATGCGCGGTTACAAGGTCGACCTTACTGCTCCGTCGCTTTTGAGCCTCTCACGCGCGGGTACATAGCGCCCTTAAGCGGTGACCTTATCATTTTTTTTGTGGAATGTATGTCTTAGAGTCCAACGCAAGTTTATAATTTTGTTTTACGATTACGGCTGGTATTTTTCCAGCTACAGTAATGCCAACAAACCATTTTTACCACTTTTCAGGAGCTGGCAAACATGTTTTTAATACGCGGACTGTATTTTTAAAACGTTAGGGACATAGCACATAGCTTGAAGTGTGTCTGTCTTCTTTTCGTATATAAACGCACAGGTAACATTTTTGACAGACATAGACCTACTGTACATAAAAAACACTTTTCGTGTTACGCTACGGCACGACCCAATCACCCGGTCCAACTAAGCAAACAAAGTAATTTAAATATAATTAATGCGAATTCCGAGTTTATATCATATTAGGAACGGTTTTAATTGATGTAGGCCTATGTCAACAGTCAACAAGTTCTGAACGTATGAGCGTCCAAGAGGATAAATTTTGAGCTACAATAGTATGGCGTCGTATTCGGATGCAGCTCAAGCAGCGAAGAGCCAATTTCAAAAATTAATACGTCATAACGGTATACAATTGCTAACGGTATATACACTGGCTAGAGTGTTTCTTGAAGCTATATCTATTTCATACAGAAATTTAACTGGAATCGGACTATTCACGTATTCAATAAGCGTTTAATGTTAAGATATTTTATCATAAAATTCAAAATATAACTACTTGCAAATTCCTAAACGAATTTCCACAAAACATCAATATCGTGTACTAGTATCCTTAACATCGCTACGAGATGCAGATCAACGTAGTACTACAGTACGATTCTCAAATTTGTATTGTCAAATATGAAAAATGTAAAGTTTCAAAATTACCGTTATTAACAAAACACATGTTACATGTTGTTGTGCACTTTTTTCTGCGCCAGTACTGATAGTAATATTACAAAAAATATAAGTTATACCGGAAATATAGAAAATAACTGCGACCCCTTGAACTCCATTACAAGCATTTTCGGTCGCAATGTTAATGGCCCGCCTCCCTGGAGCTGTTATGTGCGTTGGAGGTTCAGGCGCGAGGCAGCGATGAGATACACCAGGCGAGCGCCTAGTGTCACGTTGCCCTATG